>CAJNIZ010045959.1:61850-75599 GCA_905231905.1 Symbiodinium pilosum
TAGGGTTCAGGGTTTGGGGTCTACGGTTCAGGGTTTGGGGTTCAGGGTTTAGGGTTTAGGATACCAGGGTTTTATTGTTGAGGGTTTAGGATTCAGGGTTTATGGTTTGGGGTTCAGGGTTTAGGGTTTACCCCCCCAAAAGATGGTTATAATCAGGTCTGTTAGACCATCTTTCCAGGGCAGGCATTTGCTCCAATGCTACAACAAAAACTTCCTCCTTCGAAAACTAAGAATATTACCAGTAGTAATGACAAAACAAAATGATATTAATCATAGCCGCGGCAATAATGACAGTAGCGGTCGTAATAGTCATGCACAATACTGACGATTAGATTAAAGAAAATTGAGACTTCCCCCAAGATCTGGCTGGGCACGCGTGTTCATTTTTTCTAAACCCTAAACAGTACGGGTTCAGGTACCGACAGGAGCGCAGGTCGGAGAGGCCTAGTATGCCCTGCCCTGTTCTTCCGCTTAAGCCTTTAGCCGCCATCCCTTCCCGAAACCCCAAACCCTAAACCCATAGACCCTGAACAATAAGCCCGGAAAACAAAAGACATAAAAAGATTAAACCCTGAGCCTAAACCCCTTGAACCCTAAACTCTAAGCCCAAAACCCTGGAACTCCCATTTGGCGTTTAGGCTTCTTTCAGTACAAGGAGGATGGCAACATCTGGGTGCCTTGGGCAGAAAAAGCCTAAAATGTTTAGCGGTCATAGTCCCCCTTTCAAAAGATAGCATATGGGGTATATGGGGATCTTAGTACAATATACCCAAAGCAATATTATACCTACTTGAGGGCGGCTATAACCATGGGGTGCTCCAAGCACAAGCAAGGCCCGACTAAGGCTTCGGTGACGGTCACTTGCCCTATTTGTCCACGTATTTGATACTCATATACCACCCAAAACCTGCATTACAAGCACTAGTACAAGCACTAGTACCAAGACCCCAAGTACTACTTGTTGGGCACAAAGACTCTTAGACCCTAAGCCCTTTCTAGCTCTTTATTTTGCGTAGAGATATATATATATATACACATACACCTATGACCCTTAAAAGGCATTCAACTATGGGCTACTTGGACCCTTAGGTTTGGTTTCCTGTGGTTTACATTGGGTTTATGGAGGAATTATGGAGGATTTGTGGTCTGTATAGGGGTCTAGCAGAGGTCATAGAGGATTTCAACAAGGTTTACAGCAAGGTTTACAGCGGGTCATGGTTCTGGTTTTGTAGTCAGAAAGTATCTAATCCATGTGGTTTTGGGTGCTTTTTGAACGCAACAACAGCATCAGGACTTAGAAGTGACGGCAGTTGCGAGGATCGCGATGAGGATCACCCAGATCCCTGTGACGGTTGGTACGTTTAGATGCACTGAGAGCATGGAAGGGCTGAAAGTCACTTAAGAACGTCAGTTGGCTCAGCTGCCCGATAGCATCACCCAAAACAAAAAACCCAAGCCCATCCCCGCACCCTCAACCCTAACCTTCTGAACGCTCAACCCTTCACCCCGAAACCTTCAGCCCTGAACTACTGAACCACCAAGTCTCAGGTTAGGAGCGTGTTTGATGCGGCCCTCTAGCCCCCAAGATAGAGTAAGATTGGACGCTTCTTTTTATTATAATGTGTTTTGTGGAAGAGCCAAATTTTACTTGCTTTAGCCGCCAAACCCTAAACCACAAACCCGGCTCAGGTGAAGACCACCCTATTGCGATTGTCAAGTCCACCTGAAAAGACTGTCTCGCAGCTTGGTGGCCTGGGGTGTAGGGGTTTAGGGCTCAGGGATGTTCAGGGGATTAGTGTTTAGGGAATTAGGGGTTCAGGGATTTGGGTTTAGGATTCTAAGCAGGAAAACACACAGTTTATAACACGGCCAGACCCTACATCCCTTCGTAGTTAATCTTGTAGACAACTCCTGTCGTGGAATACATCTAGCCAGTAGCGTTCTGGGTTTAGGATTGCTGCTGTGCTTCCCTTGTATGCAGGCCCCTGACCGCTGTTTGGCACCAGGGTCCTTCAAAAACCGTGGTTTAAGGGTTTAAGCTTACACCAAAAAAGTGTTTCCTTGCGTTCCTGGCTTACACTTGGTCCTAGCTGTCAAGGAACTTGAGAATGAAGTTACCATAACTAACCTCTCAATTACCGGATATCAATGCTTGGGTAACTTCATGTACATCCCTTGGCAGGAACCCAGAGGGGATGTGCGTAGGTGTGTGGTGACGGGTGTCTGAGGTTTAGGGTCCAGCGTTTCAAGGCGTTGGGTGTAGAGTGTTTTAGGTTTTGTGTCTGGATGGTGGGGGCCTTGTGTGTGAAGTGTATAACTTATTTCGGCTTCTTGGGAGATGGGTGTTGAGTTCACCGAGCTAGTCTGGCCCTCGACTAGGGGTCTAGGGGCTACCTGAGAAGACTTTGCAAGTGGGTTTATCATGGGACTTTGGAGCCTCAAGTATGACTTGCAAGGATTAACACGGGGAATTGCTAAGCCCCGAAAATTTCTAGGCATTCTGCATCCCCCAAACACTACAATTAATATGGGTTCCCAAGCGCCCTCCAAAGCATACTGTCCGTTTAGAATGGGGCCTGAAAGTTCCATCTTAATTCGACGGATGGTAGAGCCTAGGCCTTAAACTAAGATGCTTGCAGGCTCGCTCCTCTAACCTGGTGCTTAGTAGGGAAAGAAGGAATGTTTCCCAACAGCAGCCCCAATTTTAGGGTTTAGGGATTAGGGTTTAGGGAGTAGGGGTTAGGGTTTAAGGTTAGCCCCAATAGACTCCGAACATCTCCGAACATAGTCCTCAAAACGTCCACTTCCCCCTGATTGCCTACTCAGCATCACGGAGTTGTTCAGGGATTACCTCTTCAGCAACATCACGCACTACACAGAGGTGCGGCAGGCCGGGAAATTCTAATCACTTCTCCCCACAATCAGGCCACTCGCCTAAGTACACGCTAGAACCCACAGGAGGACCCTAAACCCACAACCTTAAACCTTCCAACCCACAACCCTAGAACCCTAAACCCTAGAACCCTAGGCCCTACACCCTAGCACCCACAGGACTGGTCGGTGGTTCCCAGGGGCTGGGGAGCCTACCACTCCTTCACGCTCCTACACGTCGAGGGCGGCAGGGGCCTCAGCACTGGGTCATTCATGGACGTAGCCTAGAGCTCCAAGTATACAACAAGTTCCAATAATGCAGAATCAGATGAAAAAGAAAATCGAAAATGAAATGGAAACTGGGGCTATAAAGGGATCCAAGTATACAAATAATACCTACATTCGGCCCAAACGTCTGCAAATATTACCTGCATTGGGCTGTTTGGATCCCTAGGGATAGTTTGTTTTTTGGCGTTCGTTTTTAAGTAGCATCAGTCTTTTGATGCTAAACCCAATGTTCAAGCATCCCAACAGAGAACCATGACGCAGGATAGGGCATGGGTTGGAGATTTGAGGTGCGATGAGCCCAAAACACCCTTTTGTCAGGAATGTTCCTTATAACTTATGCCTTTTTAGCGATGCTAGGATACATCATTTAATGCGTACTGTCCTTTGGAATTTTCTTTAATTTTCATTATAGTACAACCCTAAGGAAAATCTACAAATACAATCTGTATTACAGGTTTAAGGAGACTACAGTAATATGTATACATATGCCTACATTGGTCGTAGGAGCTTTTCGGTCTTGAGGGTTGGCTCCCTTGGTTCAGGGACTTACGGAAGGCAGGTTTGGTTTTCAGGTCTGGTTTGCGGGAGGTTCCAGACATGAGGGACTATCTGGAATTTCATGTTCTCCTGGCCTGTTTTTTTGAAATGATGAGCAAATCAGAGGAATACACGCCGGGGCCCAAAGAGGACGACCTGTGATGTAGTCGAAAGCCGCAATGTGCAGGGATCAGGGGTCGTTCGAAAAAAACCTTGCGTTTCACTTTGTTTTGCCACGGGAATTTGAAAGCCTGTTGCACCTGCGATCCTTATCTTTGACACAACAGACTATTAGTACGCGAGTTGCAGCAATCTCCTCCAGAGGTAAAATCTAAAGGGTGCCCCGGTTGTTGGTTGCCTTTGTGGCATGCAACCGACACATGCCCGTCTTGAGCCCAACACTATGAATACTTGGAGGATCAGGGAGGCTTGCTAAGTAGGTGAATAATGGGTCTGACTGGAGTTCCTAAATGGTTTTAGGGGCTAAAGCATATTCACGATTTCCCCTGACCCTCCAAGGAAACTCCAAACTTTACTATGAGGGGGAGCTCCCTGCTGGCGGACAGAGTCAGAGAAAGGTTTGGTCAATGGTGCGGGTCCCTGCTTATGTTTCCCAAGGGCTCCCAGTTACCTTGTAGTTACATAGCCCAGCAACCTGCTGTTTAGGTAGCTGCGAGCCCTATGGCTTCCTGCATGCAATTACTCTTCCAGTGATTGTAAACGTTGGGGCTGACATGTCGGACCCCAACATCGATGTCGCAACAGCTCGTATTTGGCCGCAGACTTGAAAACGACTCATGCAGAACAGCCGTCTAGCAGACCTGTTCTTAATTCAGGTCGTCCAGCTCTTATCCCAAGCCCATGTCACTACATCCCTAAACACATCTCTGGAGCCTCTCAACCTAATTGGCAACCCTGAAAGCCCTAGTTCCCAAACGAGTAGGGACTCTCATACTTCTGTCATAACTACACCTATATACACATATCTCTATACCATATATGTATATATACCGAGGGTACATGAAGATGCCACTCTTTTTGTCTTTTGGAACCTCCCAAATCTCCTCCGGGACCGTTAAATCAGGTCAGCTGACCATCTGCCTAGAGAAGAAGACTGACAAGCTGGACCTGCGTGGTTTTGGGCTTTCCGGTGGTCAGCAGGGAATGGGGAGTGCGTTTTGGGGGGGGATTATGTAGGGATTATATTCCCCTATTCCCGACTGACCACCAGTGAGTTTGGGCCTGTATGCTTACCCATAGTCACAGGGTGTAGAGTTCAAGCCTACACCTGAATGGGGAGTCTAACTTTAGGCTTAGGATGTTTCATGGGCTAGAGCTTGGAGACCCTGAGCCCTGAACTCTATACTCTAAATCCTAAACCCTAAACTCTATACCTTAAATTCTGAACCGCGCTTGCGTTTCCTTGATCAAGCTGAGAGCACAGGGTTCTAGGCTACACGAAGCTGCCCCGAGTCCTAAACAGAAGCTGAAACAGTGAATTTCAAGGACTCCAGGTTAGGGGCTTAGGGCTGGGGGTTTAGGCATTGGGGCCGAAACTTTAGGGTTTAGGGCTTGAGGTATAACACCGTCCTTTTGGCATTAGAGTTTGTGAGTGCACTTATTTTGGCTTGGGAGCCTTATATCTGTTTTTGAATACTTGTTTCCGGGTAGCATGTGGGAGCTGCGCAAAAGAATCCCTTTGCAATCCCCGAGGCCTTTGTAAGGACACCAGGAATCAGGGTCTAGGGCTTCGGGATACCATCTTAGGGGTACCATCCTAAACCCTACACCCGTTTAGGCAGTTTGTGTGTCCTGCAGGAGATCATGCTTGCCTGGGGATCACGCGCCACCCGATTTCTGGAGGACTACTTTGGGGCGGGACCTCAAGGCCAAGCATGGCTTACATCTAGGTTGGGTTTAGGGTTTAGGGTTCAGGCCTTGGGGTTGAAGCTTACATGCTGACACATTGGAGACATTCGGAGACTCCGAATGCAAAACGCCCTGCTCAACCCCTCTACCGCGTGTACACCCCAGAAGCGGACTCAGCGAAGCCAAAGGTTTCCTGTATCGACACGGTTTCGGGGATATGCCGTATGTAGGCGTTTAGCCTGGAGTTTTGCCAGTGTTGAGAGTTTAGGTTATATGTACGGGCACTTCACAATATTTCTGCTTTGTATTCTGCACAAAACCTCCACATGCAATATGTATTGCGATGTCTACGGGCTCGTGCACATGTGGAGTATGCAGTATTTGGGATGGGGAGGGTGCGTGGCAAATCTGCGCCAGGGAGGAAGTGACTTAGTTTCTTCCCCCACGTTCCCGAGGATCTGCTAACACCTACTGTAGGCCCTAAACCCAAAACCCTAAAGCATAAACCCTAATCCCAAAGTCCTGAACCCTAGGTCATAATCCCAAAGCCCGTCCCAAAACCTTAAACCCCAAGTTTTAAAGGCTAAGCCCTAAGAGTATCCAATGTCAGATGCTCTGCAAAGCATGTAGGCGAGTGGCCACGGGTAAGCTCTTAGGGTGTTGAGGGCTCAACGTTTCAACTTTTAGCGTTGTAGAGTTTGTAATTCTATGTATCCTGGATTTTCTTGTTGCGCAGCATTTCGAAGGTCCTCACCTTGAACAGGATTTGTGAAGTAGATGCCGTGTGTCGATGATAAAAGCGTCTAAGCTCTTCAGCTTCTCTAGCCATCTCTTTGGCATTGTGGCCGCTAAGTCGAGATTGGGTTTCGGGTTTAGCGTCGTACTGCCTATAGCGAAATGCCGAAGAAGCTGCTTCAGCAGAGTCTCAAGCCCTAAACCCTAACCCTAAACCATAAACCCCAAGCCCTCAACCCTAACCCATCCGTGGGATTAAAATCCATGCCAGCGCGAGCCATTCTGCCCTCAGAGGAGTCTTGGGCGGCAGAGTATGTGTCTGCATATACATATATGCATGTATTTTCTTTTGTCATTTATAACATGTTTATATAATATGTGCGCAGATGTAGAGTGTGTGTATATATAATATACAAATATATGTACACATCTAAACACGAAACCCCAGACCACAGACGAACACCCCGCCGAAGCCTTGGGACCAAACTTTGGTCGCCAGAGTGTACACAAGCCAGCCTGAATGTCCTTCTGTTATACACAGCTAGATATACATATATATATATGCACATATATGTGTGTGTGTGTGTACGAATATGTGTGTCTCAATTTAGTACATATGCTCATGTATATAATGATGCTGATGTAGGAATGCAGAGGGATGAGTGTAGCCTATATCGCCTCGTTTCGAACAGCAGTCTTTTGGGCTTTCACATTTATTTTAGGGAGGGTAAGCGTTGAACCCTTATAGCCCCCCTTAAGTAGATAGAATATGGCTTTGGGTACATTACAACAAGCTACTTAAGGGGGACTATACCCCAAACCCTAAACCCCAAATAGTAGTTTCCATTTGCTTTTCCACTATCCCTACATAACCCCCATATTCTATCTACTTAAGGGGGACTATAACTATAACCCTCAAGTCTCAAGGGCTGCACCGTAAGCCGTACATCCATACTCCCAAGCCCTAACTCCCTCAAGGACTAAGCTCTTCAAACCCTAAAAGCCGAAAGCCCTACACCCTAAGACCCCTATAGTCCCCCTTAAGTAGATCGAAAACGGGGTGCATGGGGATCTTATAACAATAGACCCAAAGCCATATTCCATCAACTTCAGGGGGACTATAACCCCAAAAACTCAAGGCCCCTGTCCCCCCCCCAAACCTGCGCCGATCATTTGGGCCTGGACGACGAGCTGTCCAGCCATGGGAAACTTCGGCTCCCGGAAAAGCAAAATCGATCGGCACCTCGCCTTTCCCAGAGGGCCCATGTACCCAACAGTTAGGTATACAGGTGTATATTTGGGTATATAGGGTTTAGGTTTTAAGGTCCATGTACCCAATAGTTGGGTACTTGGGTTTCGAGTAATAGTAGTTATAGTACAGGTTTCGGGTAAGTATATGATTATTGAGTACTTGGACACTTAGGGTTTTGGGGGTTTCCAGAACTGAGGTGTCCCTTTTCAAGTGGTGTTCGGGGTTACTTGGGGTATATATGCAGGGATATATTACGAATCCAATCTTCAAGCAACAGCTGTCCCTTCCTCCCAGGCCCTTCTACCTAGACAAAGAAGTATATTTTGGGGGAGTGTATTCTGCGGGCCCTTTCTGGAAATCCACCTAAAGAGCCTCGGGTTGACGGCTTAAGGATTCTGGGAGGGCTTTGGTTGTTTTTTGTAGGGTTTAGGGCTTAGGGTTCAGGGTGTAGGGTTGCTTTAAGGCTTTGGTGTATAGGTTTTTTAGAGGCTTGTATAGTTGAGGGCTTAATGTTAGTCAAAGAATCCTATACTACCCCCACCCCCCCACCCGAACAATCCCTGTACACAAGGTACATGAATTTTGAATGGCCTTAAATAGGGTGCTCTGGATTCCTGATCTGGAAAAAAAAAGGCCCATTATGGTTACTATGATGAACCACACTGATGCCCCACGTGCTATGACACCTAGATGTTGACAGTGTGCAATTACGTCAATGCAACGTAGACGCCCAAATTATTCAAGATGTTGTTTACTTGTACTCGTTGTTTCGTATTTCTAGTGTACTATAGTTCAACGACTCCCAAAGCCCAATCTGACCGTCTAGAGAGCTACACTACAATCCCTGTATGAACCCTAAACTCTAGACCCGCCCCTTGCAAAACATGAAGGCCTTCACCCTAAAGCCTCTCATTCTAGGATCCTCTTCACAGGGTTTTAGGGTACAGGGCTTAGGATTTGCGGGTTTTGGGATGAAGTGGGCGGGTACCATATGATTACTGTTTAGTCTCTGGAGGGTACCTAGACCTCCGAAAATGCCCTAATCACAGCCTTTAAGTGCAAAATGCTGGGTACATACGCTCTGACTATTGGCGTTAGGGCAGTCTAGGTAACTGCTTCGGCCGTAGAATTCACCATTAACGTCCATGGCTGAATGCTACAGCTAAGGGCGAAAAGGGCATATTTGGCTTCTGGGTATCAGTGTGCAGGGATAGACCCCTAGAGATACCCTCGGGCTTGGGGTTTTGCACGTTTTCTTTTTGATCCCTGATTCATCAATCTTGACCATAAACCCTCTTTCATGAATGCTTTTGTCTCTAGTCCCTAAACCCTAATCCCTAAACCCTAAAACGTTAACTCCCAGACGTCGAGCCCTAAACACCACCTAGACCTCCCAAATACCCATCATGATGGTCTTGTAACCCCAGAATGATAGGTATATAGGCTATTACTATGGGTAGTTGGGAGTTCCAGGTGCACCCCAAACCTCAACCCAAAACCCCAAAAACCCCAAACAGAAAGCCCTGAACCCCAAACTCCAACCCCCTAAGCCCTAAACTCCAAACCCTAAGCCCTAAACTGCGAACCCTAGACCCTGAATTCCGAACCCTAAACCCTCAACCCTAAACTCCAAACCCTCAGCCCTAAACCTCAGCCAGGTATGTTGAGTACCACGAGGAAGCCACGCCCGGAGCCTCCAGTTCCTGGGTTGCTGCTAAGGAACTTAAATCAAGTTCCCATAATGGGTACATATAGCAATTAACATGGTTTCCCCAACATAGTAGCTCAAATGAAGTTCCTTAAAACTTCATATTCCACCAGTTTCCATTTCATCTTTCATTTTATCTTCCTTTTGATTCATTCTCCATTATAGGGGGAGAATATCAGCCCTAAACCCTAACCCTTAACCCTAAACCCTGAGTTCCTTAACAGCAACTCAGGTTCCTACTCCATGCCTTTGGACTGGGAGACCCGGATGTACCTCTCACGCTTCGGCCAAGCAGCTGAAATGGGGTGTAGGGTTTAGGGTAAACTGGGGTTCTATCGGGATAATGGAGAACAGAATGGAAACTACTGTTTAGGAATTAGGTCTAGGGTTTCGGATTCAGGGCTTAGGGTTAGGGATTTAGGGTTTAGGGTCTAGGGTTTAGGTTTCAGAGTTTAGGGCTTTGGTAATCTCAAAATCGGGCGCCTACAAGGGACCCCAGGGGTAAAAAGGGATTAGGCTTTTTCGGGGGTGTATGAAGCTCAGGGGGACTTTGCAAGGTAGTGGGCTAAGGGTTTTGAAATTTGGGTGTAGGCTTTAGGGGTATAGGATTGGGGCTTTCGTGTTTAGGTGTACTTGGAGGGTTAGGGCGACAGAGAAGTATCCTTTAACACCTCTATAAACAATGTAAGTACCCCTTAACCTGCCTACTATGCCCTTTATGACTCTCCAAGTCTGGTCACCGTCACGGCAGCAGCAGCAGCAGCAGCAGCAGCAGCAGAGGAGGAGGAGGAGGAGTAGGAGTAGGAGTAGCAGTAGTAGTAGTAGTAGTACTAGTAGTAGTAGTAGTAGGAGTAGTAGTAGTAGTACTACTACTACTACTACTACTGCTACTGCTACTGCTACTCCTACTCCTACTACTACTACTACTACTATTACTACTACTACTACTACTACCTAGTATAGTAAGAATAGTGATGATAACAGTACTGCTGATAATAAGAATAGGATGATGAAAGAGCGCCAGGGCCTTTCGTCCGCAACCCAAATCCTAATCCTAAACCTAAACCCTAAATCCTAATCCCCACATCCTAAGCCTGCACCTATGCATCCTAAAGCCCAAATCCTAAGCCATCAACCCTAAACCCCAAATCCTAAACCCTAGACGCATCGGATGTAAACCCAGGCTATCTGGCCCCAATCCTACATTGTCCTACACCCCAAACCCCAAATCCTAAACCCCAAACCGCCAAGCTCATGACCCCACCCAGGCTATGGGGTGCAAGATTTAGATCCGATCCTCTCCTTGGCCATCGAAGCCTAGAAGTGATTGGACCCCTTGGGGTCTAGGGTTTAGGGTTTGGGGTTAGGGTTTAGGGGTTAGGGTTTAGGGTTTGGGGTTTAGGGTTTAGGGAAATATAGAGTTATATAGGGGGATATAGGGATAATGGAAAAGAAAATGGAGCCTACTATCTTCTATATTTAGGGTTTAGGGTTGAGGGTTTCCGGATGAAGGGCTTCAAACGCAGTTTAGGGTTTCGGGTTTAGGCTTTAGGGTTTAGGATTCAGGGGCTTCAGGGGTTTGGGCGGAAGGGGTTGAGTGATTTATTTATTCATTGAATCGTGATGCACTTTTTAGGTGGATCTAGTATTGTAGGGGAAGAGTTGGCATTTGTACTGGTTCTGCGGTTCGTTATGGCTTCACAGGATAGTTTAGAGCTTAGGGCTTAGTGTTTAGGAATTGCCGATAACTACCTCAGGAGAGGCACCACATCTTAACGTCACCTCAAGAAAGCCGACTGCGAGCCCAAATCTCAAAGACTTTAAGTTGTTAACCTTAAGACTTGTAAGTTTTGGGTCCTTAATGCCTTACCTGATGGTTAGATCTCATAGCTTAGGGATCCAAACCTAACAGTGCACACCCTAAGAGTACAAAGGGAAATTCTGTGATACCTAAGCCCTGAGGGTACGAAGGACAAATGTCTGAACATCCCAAAGCATAGCAAGGTTTGCAGCAGCTGGGGGCACTTAGCGTTTGGGGTTTTCTGCGTAGGGGCTCCAAATCTCATGACCACCTTTAAAGGATCCAAAAATATTACAAACCTGAGTACAGCTGTCAATCCCTAGCGATATCCCAAGCCCTAAACCCCAAAGCAAGCCCTAAACCCCAAAGCCCCAAACCCCAGTCCGGACCAGAATGGCATTTCCGCTCAACATCCTTCTTTTTGTGGCCTGGAAGCCTGCTGTCTAATTCATTTGTTCCCTCCTATCCCCCCTATGCTACCCCGCTGGTTCCCCCTGAGTTAGGGCTAGATACGGCTACCTGAGGGGGAACTTATGGGGTACGGGTGGTGGTTGAGGGTGTAGTCGCAGTAGGGAAACCCATGACTAGTTAATTCCTGCCAGTGCTGTGAACCATGAGAACCTGTGATGTAAGGGCCTGGCTATTCTTTAATGCTGTGATCCCTTTAAGTGGGTTCTAGGTGTATCTCTATTCTCCTGATCTAGGGTTCGAGGACTTTGCCTCAAAAATAGAAAATCAAATTGAAAAGAAATGGAACACGAAATGTAAACTGGGTTTGTATAGGGTATATAGAGATAGTTATGATGCTAAGGTCCTTGTAAAGTTATAGTGTAGGGTACCTCAAACAGCCCTCAAGATACCGGTAGTTTTTCAGGTCCGTACATTAGTACCTTGACAGGCACCACAGCCCCCCCACATTCCCCACATACTCTTTGCCAAAACTGAGAAGCCTATACATCCCAGGAAAGATACATGGAGCGGGACGGACATCGAAAGTACGAGGTGCGCCTAAACCCGTTGTTGGGAAACTCCACCCAAAAAACAGACATGACGGACCCTGTAGGTACTTTTATTCTAGGTTCCCTTCTCTGTACCTTCTGATTGTCCTTTTTTTTGTGGGTTTTGTCCTAATTTGTGGATCCCCAAGGAATGCGCCCTCGGTTTTGTGTTGGAAGTTTAGATCCCCAATTGTAGTTGCCGGCCATTTGTGGAAGCTTCTCTAAACTAACCCTATAGAATCCTTACTGGAACCCTCAGAATCCTCCCAGGCCCTAAACCCTAAACCCGCGATCCCCTAGGGCTCCCTAGTTTGAGAAACCCTTATATATGCAAATGTAGTAGGTTGCTGAGTCATTTTCCTAGGGATCCAAACAATAGCCCAAAGTGGGTAGTATTTATAGGTTTTAGGGCCCAAAGTAGGCATTATTTACATACTTGGATCCGCAGAGTAGTGGTTAAGGATTCTGGGACCAGATGTCGAGGTTGCTTTAGAAGGTTCGGGGCCGCAATTGGCAACAACCTACTTCTATGTGTGACTATGACCATTTGTTCCGTTCCTCTTGAGTCCCTGAACGTGGTTACAGTCGGGATTTGGGGACTACCACAAGTAGTGGCCCCTAATTCATATAGGCCATGATCTATTATAGGAAACACCACGTAATTTACTGCTGGGCTAGAACTAGCCTGAACCTCGGAGTGATACTGTAAGTCAGCCTAGCAAGACGGCCAAACGTCCATGTAATCGCGGTTTAGGGTTAAGGGGTTTGGATTTAGATTGGTGGGGGTTCACAAGTCACGTGCCAGACGTCTAGGGAGCCCTGGTATTCCTTGGGAAGTCGTCCCTGGATAGCTATACCAACTAGATGTTATAGAACCCCTAAGTAATCGATCTTGTTTCCCAGGTTTCCAAATTTCAGGGCATAGACCAGGCGAGTACAGAGCCTACCCCTCAATCAACGTACCCACGTAGCTACATACTTGACTACTTGTATGTATCTACCTACAAACATACACTCCCGCACTACCCATCAAGGACCAGTAAGTCAAGCCCTATGCCGCCTAAACCCTAAACCCCGATCATCGAAGCAAGGTAAATTTCGGCTCTCTGGGTACCGTATCTAACCCCATATATCACTAGCCCTACATAGATGTCCTTACATAGCCACATAGAAGCCTATAGATCCCTTAGCTGGCACACTGGGAAGCTTCAACCTACATCCCTGAAACCTAAACCCTGGAACCCTTGAACCCTAGAACCCTAAATCCTAAACCCTAACCTGTATTTCCCAAACTCTAGAACACCAGAGCCTTAAATCCTAGACCCTAAAGCCTCTATTCCCAAACCCTAGAACCATAGAACCCTATTCTATTTACTGGGTTGCTGTTAAGGAACTTAAACTAAGCTACCATCATGGGTATATATATATATATATCGTAAATAATATGATTTCTCCAGTATAGTGACTTAAATGAAGCCTTAAATCCCCATAACCCTCCCCCCCACTTTCCATTCAATTTTCCATCGTGTTTGCCATTTGATTCTCCATCATAGGGGGGAGAATATAGCCCCTAAACCTTAAATCCTAAACCCTAAACCCCCAACGTCAATTGCGCCGAAAAAAAACAACCCCGCCTATAGAGATTATAATGGTGCCCGGACTACAGCTTTGATATGGCCATAGTTCCCTG
>CAJNIZ010045959.1:75699-93428 GCA_905231905.1 Symbiodinium pilosum
CCCAGGATCGGGCTCCGCAAGGTCCAGAGGTTAAGGGCCAGCACAAGGTCAAAACAGAGCCCAGGACCAGGGACTGGCGGGCTGCACGGGCATTTCCAGCCCCGGCACGGTCTGTCGAAAGCCCCCGCAAGGTCAAACCCCAGCCCAGACGCGGTCAAAACAGGACCCCCCCCTCGCCAAGGTCATTCAAAAGCCCCACAAGGTCAAAAAAAACCTTCGCAGGCTGGGAAAGGTTTTTTTTGACTGTGTAGGGGCTCCTTTCTGCACTTGTTGGCCTGGGTTGGGGGGGGTGCGAAGACACGGCTTCGGCACTCCGGGGCAAAGAAATCAAGTTAGCGAACGCTTCAGTTGTTGGCTTGGGGCCGGGGGGGGATGATGCGGTTGCGCCTTCGGCAGAAGCCTACCGCCCTGACGCGGTCAAAATGCAGCCCAAACACGGTCAAAAAAAGAGCCTGCCCGTCTGCGATTCAGGGTTTGGCTTTAGGGTCTAGGTTTCAGGGTTTAGGGTCTAGTGTGGGGTGCTCCGTTCAGGGTCACGGGTCTAGTGCAGGGTGTTCTGGGTCGCGGTGCTGAAAGTCCCGCGAAAAGATCATGAAATGACCTGCGCTTGCCCTTGTAATGAGTTGCTCTACTTAAAGAGGCCAAGCGCCAGCCCCCCTGTGATGGTTTAGCGTTTAGGGTGTAGGTTATAAGCTTGGACATTGGATCCAAAAGGAATGTGTGATGGAAGTAGCTGGGGCACTTGCGCCGCCTGGGACGTGCAGGCGTCCGCGTTTCCACTGTAAACTGCTTTGCCGTGGGAGTTTGCCCCGAAACCGCAAGTGGATCTGCCAAAATATGTTCAGTACCAGAAACATAGCCCCCAAAGACATAGCCCCTGGATTCTAGAAAAATCCGCTGTGCTCGAGCTCCCTGGAGCCCACTGCCTAATCCCTTCTACAAAAACCTACTTTCCCCAATCTTTGGTGATCCCCCAACACTATTGTTTCACTTTTGCACTCTCTCTAGCATAGGGGGCTCGACCCCTAAGAATAGGGCCCCCGCCAAAATTCAAAATATACGTCTTCAGTAAGGGTCGCACTGGCATTATCAGTGTTAAGAGTAGTTTTAGTACCAGGAATAAGTAACGCTTTCAGGTTTCAATTCAAAGGGTTTGTCCCCAATAAACTATTCGCCTACTTAAGAATCTAATCCCGAGACAAGGACTCAAGTGTTTTGTTTCTTGTAGGCCCAGACTCTCAGACGCTTGAAGTATGTATCTGTATAGGGGCATATCTACCGGCCAAGAAAGTCCCTCACACAAGAATCTCTGCAGGTCCCAAGCGTATACTCTACGAGTGCTTTGAACCTTCGGGCCATAGTTTACAACCCTTAAACCTTAAGCCCTAAACTCTAAACCCTGAATCCTAAACCCTAAACCCTGATCTGCAAATCCTGAAGCCTAAACCTTAATCCCTAATCCCTATCAACTCTATGGTAAGAAGGAGATGCCCAGACTAGAGTTCAGAAACCCCAGTATGAGAAGAAGTTTGCCTGATGCTTCGTCAACATGAAGGTTGTTCAACTTCATGCGGACAGATAGGGCCCTTGTTTTTTTTTGAGACTTTCCGAGTGAATCATTCATGGAATTCATAGGACATTCGGGTGAGAGCTCGCACGGCTCGTGACCTTGCTGTTCCGTAAACAAGGACGCGGCGAGAAAAGGTACAGCATTGTTGGCGCAGTCTCAAACTGTGTCCTTGCCAAGTTTTTCCTTTATTCCCTAAGCCCTAAACCCACCTTGCACATGCAGTGTGCTTCAACTTTTGACCTCCGGTTTTTCGCAGGGGACGGTCTGCTGTTGATGAAGTTGCAACGTTTACGGGCTCCATAAGCAGCAGGTTAGACTTCTGGCTGTCGGAGTAGTGCTTTAAAATGGGGATGCTCTAGTCACCCATATAGCAACATGTCGGTGAAGAACAACATCTTACCTGGTTCAAGCAACAAGAACACTATTCGCATGTTAGTTTCACAAACTGCTCCCTACTTCATCTACCTTCCATATCCCTAGCAAGTGTTATTCAGGGTGGCCCTACTGAGAACTCCCATATTGGGGGGGGGGGCTTTGAATTTAATCTAAACCCTAAAGGGTTTTGCCAAAATGTTGGATTTACATGTCAACTGGCCCGAGCCTCGACATAGACTAATCTCTAACATGTTGCCGCGGAATCAGTGATTCCCCGCGGTTTAGGGTTTAGGGGTTTAGGGTTTCAGACGTGTAGTAAGCATGTCAAAGATGTCGGGCTTCGGAGAAGATTCTTCTAAAGCATCAGCCAACCCCAAAGCTTACTTAGCCAATAGAAGAACTTTAAATTGTTGGGGGTTCCTTTTTGGGTCTCTATAATAGAGTTTAAACTTGTTTAACCTTGCCTGTTGGGGAAGAGAAAAGCCGTCAATCTGTATCAGCCCTTGCTTTGCTTGGAGGTACGCAATCCGATCCTTAAGTTTAGAGCTTATAGCCCCCCTTAAGTAGATACACTCTGGTTTTGGGCGAAAGCCCTCAAGTTGAAATCTGGCTTCACATTGTAGCCAATTTGCAGCCCTTCTTTTGCACATTCGATGGTTTATTCCAAGCTTTCGTACTGTGCAGTTTCCAGTCGCCCTTAGATATACCCGAACACTATATTCCTTTTTGAAGAAACCCCAAACCAAGGATTTTTGGCCATTAAAAGAAGGTTTGGGCGGGGATTGCCCATTTTTCCGAGATCCCAGCCCATGTCTCGTGTCCAGGATTTCTCGGCTCTAATCCGACCGCGGAATCCGGACAGGTTCCTCAAAGGGTGACCTTGTGACAAGGGATCCTGTTTTTGGGATAGCGTCGCCGGGAGATACGGGTTATCTAAGGATATGTCTTGGGTTGAGGGAGGTATAGAGTATAGAGCTTACATATGTATGGTGGCGGCTGTACTTGGTAGGGCTTCCAGGGTTGGAGTAGTAAGAGAGCTTTTGTAAACCCCATTCCCACAGTCAGGACCCTATGGATATCATACGACTCGTATAGCCTTTGTTGCCACATTTTGTGGTTTGTGATACCCACATCGTCTGTCAAAAGGAGGGAAGGAATGACATTTGTTGGGATCCATGCGCGCTGGTATATAATGCCTTGGTACAATTGTTGACCTTGCATAGGGAGATCTCCCGAAATCATGCGAAGCAGTCCTGTAGGGAATAATTGCCAACAGAACAGGATGTCATTTCAATCCATGTATAACTAGGGGTGGCGGCAGCCGGGGAGGGGGGCGGGTTTCACATCAGGGGGAGGGGATTATATAGTTGTAGTACAGGTTTTTGGCTGGCAAAAAAAAGGGGTTGTTGAGCTGCTGGTTGTACGTTGGGTCCCCTCAATTTACAGGCCGTGCTACAACAAGCAGCGAAAATGGACTACCACTTTGAATATGATTCTGGGGCGCCTGGAACCTAAGTCAGGGGAAACGCTGAAAGCTCAAAAGCCTTCATTTAGAGCCCCATGCGTTTGAACCCTACATGGTCCAAAGCACAGAAATTGCGTTTCAGTCTACACCACAAGACCATGGTTGCCTGCCGAAACAGGACTTAGGCTTTAGCGCTTACAGGGGTTTGGGTTCATACTATTTAGGGCTTAGGGTATTTCAGGGCTTCTGGGCTGTAAGAGTCTAATGTTCACGCCCGAAGGTTCAGGGACTTATGTTGCCCCGAAAGCGTTTTCCCCGGCATTTCGATCCTAACTAGCTTCCCTGTAAAGTTAGGTCATATTGAAAAAAGGGGGCCCGCTCTTGTCCTGTGTTGCTGGGGGTTTCTTGGGTCTGCTATATGCAGGAGATTTTCAGTAGAATCTCCATGGATTCCATGGAATTCTCTACAAAACCTGTAACTAGGTCCTTAGGTTCCCTAGGGGCGCATTTTGAGAAATTCCTTCCAATGATTTGCATAGCGCCCCCACCAGGTAGAGGTCCCATAACAGTTGTCTTACAATTGCGGCGTGAAGCCCCTTATATGGAACCCAGTAGATTTGTCAGTCACTACACCCCAAAGCCTAAACAGTACATGAGTTTCCTGCCGAACCCGGCTCCAAGCAAAATCCTAATCTTCAAGACGCACAGCTTAGTATTTAAGATTTACATAACCTCAAACCATTAGCCCTGAAAGTCCTGAACAGTAAGGTTTAGGACTTAAGGTTGAACCTTAAACCCTAACGTCAAAACAACAGGTGTGCCAAGCAGCCGCGCTGGCAAGCTGCCAAGGGCGTGACGGTGGCAAGGCAGTGACTGACCCCAAACCTCCTGGATAGGAATTCAGGAAGGTTTTAGCCTTCAGGGTTTAGGGTTTAGGCTACTCATGAGCTTCCTGACACCCCGGAAGGTAAATCCTCCCCTGCGATTTCCTTGGACTATTTTGGTGTATCTATACTGAGGGGGTTGTTCCTAAACCAAACCCTAAACTTGAGACCCTAAACCCTACCTAAACCCCAAAAGTATGTAAAATAATAGCCCTAAACCCCTAATGATAGCCATAAACGCCATTATTTCACATACTTTTGGGGTTCAGGTAAACCTGAAGGAGGTGATTAGGGAAGTTTTCTCAACAAGGCGTTGCCTGGGAGCCTGGGCATACACAGGGGCTGCAAGGGGAATGTGGGCTCCATTCAGGATTGGCCAGGGGACAGAGGACATGTTGATAAAGTCCCACATAGAAGATTGAAATAGTAGCTAAAATTGTCCGCTTTCAACGCTTATGTAAATTTTAGCATACTCAACGTCCAAAGACGCTCTTCTCATTGCCTTGGACCTCAAATCCTGAACCCTAAACCCCCCACCCTTCTGTTTAAGCTTTTCCGGTGGCAGGCTCTTTGAGTGGATCGACGGACCTCTTGCACGAAGCGGGGCTCAGTGCTGTTTTGATACCCTTGGGGGCCAAAGAGCCTTAAGCATCAAACACCCCAGGTGGGTTTGGAGATTGGTTGTTTCAGGTTCAGGGGCTTAGGGTAACGTATCAAGCACACCCCAGGCGGGTGTTTACCGGGTGTGGGCTTTCAGATATAAGGTTCACATAAGGCTTGTACATGTAAGGGTAATGGTGCTACATGAGGTCTATAGGTAGGCTTCCTTTGAAGGTACCACCACACGATTACTACCCACCGGGAGCTTTCCTCGATGGTAAGTGCTGTTTATAGGCTTCAGGGCCCAAGTAGGTATGTCTTGTTTCTTACCATGATATACTATAATTTGGTCATCATTTGCCTTATCGTGTATTCTAGTAGATTCTGGTATATTATGGTATACTAAGGCTAAGAATTCAGACACAGGGTTTTGGGGATCCCAGGGCTGGGGAACCTGGAGGCATGATCGATAGCAAGGTCGGTGAGATGTCGCATCCAGAAAGTCTGCTAGCACCACACACAGAAGCCCACTAAAGAGAGAATATGGGGTATATGGGGATCTTATTATAATATACCCAAAACTATATTCTATCGACTTAAGGGAGACTATATGTCTTCGGCTGGCCTGAGATGTTTGCAAAGAATCCAACCGTACTATACAAGGCCTGCAAGATATCTGCACGGAGTATAGGGATGCACAGAATTTGTTTTGTAAAGCCCCACGGACTTCCATGAAAGTCCCCCTGAGCCACGAAGCACCAACAAGCAGCCAAAAAAAATGCTTTCGATTCAACACCGGGAACCCAACAAGAGCCTGAACAAAAGCCTGCAACTACAACAAGTTACAACCTGTGGATGCACACTCAAAAACCAACAGTAATTGCCTTTTCCTTAATCGCAGTTGCCATCTTCATCTCCCATGCTTTTGTCCCCCAACAGAGAAAGCCCTTCAGAAATGCTTTCATTCCGCCGTCCAAGCCATATAAACCCATTGAACCCCTTCTACCCCAGTAAGGACCTCACAAAGGGACTCGTAATTTTAGGCACCTGCCAATTGTACCCTCATGTTCGCATGCAAAAGCCATGGAATGTAAGCCCTACTTCCGCTATCTAGGACCTAGGACCCAAAACGCAAGGCTACAAATCTCAAGGGTAAAAAAGTTGACCCTAAGCCAACAAACCTTACACCCTCAATCCTTATACCTAAACCTATAAGCCCTAACCCTCATACCCACCACCTTAAGCCCTAAACACTTATACCCTAAGCTCGTACATACCCTCAACCTCAAGCCCAAAACCCTGAACCCTAAACTTGAAGGCCTGGACCTGAAGCCCTAAGCCTGAAGCCCTAAACCTGAAGCTCTAAACCCTAAACGCTAAACCTTAAACCCTCTGCTTGATGCAGATTGGCAGCCCTACTCCCTGACTGCGTCGAACTGCCAGCACTTCGCTGAGGAACGCCTGGATTAGCGGCTTACGGTTTGCAACACGGCTCCTCGAAAGGGTTTAGGGTTTAAATGGGTTTAGGGTTATGGGCTTAGGGCTTCGAGGTATTGAATGCGGGTTTTCGGTACCCCAACCCCTATAATGAGGACCCTGTAACCATCATAGAGCTATAGCAGGGTCCTAGTTTAAGGGTTGGGTAACTAAAATCACCTAATTACGTAGGTAGAAAGGTTAAGAGGATACTATAGCAAGTAGCTGGTGATGGTGGTAGTTCCAACCCCCGTATTGAGCCCACTAAGTGCCCGAATATGGTTAGAAATGAATCATACTTGCTCCGAACCCTAAACCCTAAACCATTTCGAGGTAGGGCTTGCACTCTGGCTTTGGTGAACGAATGAAGAAAGCTAACACACCTGAGCTATGGTCTAACCTCCTTCAAGGGGTTGTTTATAGGGGACTATAAAGGGTAGTATTATGGGCTTTATCAATTGGGGATACTGGGAGTCAAGATTATAGCTCGCACAAAGTGCATTTGTCTACAGATGTATGTAGGGCTTGAGGTCAAGTGGCAAGGCTTAGGTAGTCAGGCGTGCATTTGTCAAAACAACCCCTTCACAATCTCAAACAGCTTCTTAGAATCTCATCATCATCCCTCTCTCTCTCCCTCTCTGTCTCTCTCTCTCTCTCTCTCTCTCTCTCTCTATAAATATGTGTATATATATATACATATGTATGTACGTACGTATGTATGTATGTATAGATAGATAGACAGATAGATAAGATAGATATACCCTCAACACCTCAACCCAGCAGCCTCGGAATAGCGTCCTACATCCCTAGGTAACAACCCTTGGAAACCCAGGGTTTCGGGTTTGGGGTCTAGGGTTTAGGGTTGAGGGTCTAGAGTTCAAGGTTTAGGGTCTGGAGTTTAAGGGTTTAGGGTCTAGAGTTTAGAGTTTAAGGTCTAGGGTTTAAGCTTTAGGGTCTAAACTGAATAAGCCCTGCAAACCCTATGAACCGCCACAAAACCCCATAAGTCCTGGATGGACACCATGACGCTGGTATGAACCGAAAAAGTTGAAGAAACTATAAGCCATCGAATTAAAAACCCTAGAAACCCTGTGAACCAAAGAACCTATAGACCCAAAAGACCCTCTACACCCAATAGACCCTATGAAAGCCCCAAACCCAATATATCAAATCAATCCTACAAACCCAAGTATACATCCTATAAACAGAAATTGTTAGCTCTATAACTCCTATAAACACGATGATATCCTAAAATGCGCTGCGGAGGAGCTCTCAGTCCTGAACACTCCTTCAAACCACACAATCCTGGGCCCCAAACAGGGTTTCCCAAAATTAGGAGTACACATTTGGGGGGGTCCAAATTATAAGAATGATAGAACTTTGGGGTCTATGTTGGGATCCCCATACTTATGGAAATTACCAAAGAGCCCAAGGTAGATGTAGTCCCCCTTAAGTAGATAGAATATGCCTTCGGTTTACTATGATAAGATCCCCATATACCCCATATTCTATCTACATAAGGGGGACTGTAGCATTTATAGACTTTGGGTACCAAAGTAGGTGTCAATGGACTTGGAGCCAAGGGCGAGGCCCCTGCGATGCCTTCTCACAAGCTCTCCGGACCTTGTACCCTTAAATGGAGGTGCGTACACATATAGATGCATATATATATATATGTATAATATAATATGTGGTGCCTAATTGCGGAATCTGGCAGACGGAGGGTCTAGGTACATCCGCGAATCCTGGAAATCCATTTGTCGATCTGCGCAGCAGCGGCATCATAGTCAGGATGGGGGTTCTGGGTTTAGGGACTATAGGGTATAGGGATTAGGGTTTAGGGGTTTAGGGATTACGGTTTGGAGTTGTGACGACTGGCTTGGCTGCGATTTTGCCGGGACTCAAGGACGAACTGAAGGCAGCAGATCGCTTCATGCGGCCCAACTTTCAGGGGCTTCAGAGGCCACACCACTGCGTCCCTAAACCCACGCAGCCCTAGAAACCAAACTGCTGAACCCATAAAGTCCATGAACCCCACTAAACTCCTCAATCCTTCAAGCCCTAGAAAGCCCATAAATCCTGACACAGACGCCACAAACCATGCAAAAAACAAGCCTCTGAAGACCCTGGAATGGGGGTATCTATATGTATATATATATATATGGTACCCAATAGCGGGTAGCGTGTAATCCACCCCAAAGCCCTAAACCCTGAAGCCTAAGAAGCCTCAGAGGAGCTCCATGCCTTTCTTCGGAATCCCAGCGTGGTGGAGCACGAGACGACAAGCGAGGCGGACTATGCGGACTGAATACCGATACATGTTTAGGATTTACAGTATGTATCGGGTTATAGGGTTTATTGCGTTTATGGGATTTTTGTTTAAAATAGTGTTTATAGGATTTAATAGGTCTATGATATCGCAGGCCCGCCTCGGCTGGCGGGGCGCGGGGGTCAGGGTCGAGGGAGTAGCGCAGTCAGACGTGTTTGTTGCATGCCTGTTCCAGTATTCATGCAGGGGGTTGGCTGGGCTTAGTCCAGCCACTAGTAGTGAGGGAGTTCGCAAGCTTCGAGAGCCGCAACCGTCGAACCGGCCTCAAGGAGCAGGGCTGCGTTTCAGGGTCGGAAACTGTATGTCCCCGAGTGCAATTTGACGCTACTCCCCGGATCCTGAATTTTTCCTGACCATAGAAGAAGGCGGTCGACATACGCAGGGCCAGAAGGCAGACCCGCCACGTCGCAGAATCCTTAGTATACAGCCTCTCGTGCCGCAGTTCGCCCCAAGCCGAAGGTAACTGTTACCGCGTAACTTCTGCATCTCACATGTAAGCTCAAGAGCCGCTCCATGCCTGTGGAAATTTTCCGCAGAAGCCAAATGTTTGAATCTAGCCTCAAATCCGAAGCTGTTTTCAGAGTGCGAAATCCCTACTTGAGGTAAGGTTTATATGTCCGGCCCACCTCACGTAACACCTGATATGGAGACTCGCCAAGCAAGGTCCACACATGAATTCTCGCGTAAGCCAGGGACCATGAGACTTCGTAATGAAGACATAGTCCTTAAGTCGTATTTGGGATCCTAGAAGCATTCTAGGTACATATTCCTTTAATTTGTTGGGCCTTGCGGGTTTTTTTCGAGTGCACCGAAGCCTTGGCTTTTCAACCAAGGCCCCTAAATGACGTTCATGTATACATCCAGTTTGCGGGTGCTTTGCTCTATCGAGGATTGTTGGGGGATCCATGAATAGAGAAATCCTGTGGCCAAAGCTCACAGGAAACAAAAGCTACCTAACATTGTCCTGGACCAGCC
The DNA here is from genome assembly GCA_905231905.1 of Symbiodinium pilosum. Taxonomy (NCBI): domain Eukaryota; class Dinophyceae; order Suessiales; family Symbiodiniaceae; genus Symbiodinium; species Symbiodinium pilosum. The sequence goes on from CAJNIZ010045959.1 coordinate 85,374, forward strand.
CGAAGAAACGCCTCCCTCGGCTTCCCTGAAGCTGAACCCTAAACCCTAAAGTAGTTTCCATTTTCTTTTCCATTATCCCTTTACATCCCTAAAGTAATATCATATAACCCTAATATAATCCCTACAATCCCTGTAGTTTCCATTTCTTTTCCATTATCCCCATATTACCCCAAGATAACCCCAATGGCTCCTCTTATCCGCAGTTTCTCACCTCCGCGACAGGAAGTGTCTCAAGTCATCAAAACGCTGCCATACCATGTGGAAGCAGACCCTGAGGCCCCAAGGAAGGGTTGGCTGTTAGGGTTCAGGGTTCAGGGGAGCGGGTTAGTAGGTTTCAGGGGGTTTAGGATGTCTGTCTCCTTTTGAAGGTCATAGTTTGGATTCATCCGAAGATTGCGGACGGCTGCACGTAATTGTTTCTTTTCTTTAGCGACTGTTCTTGTAACTTCGATGGGCTTCCAGACATGGGACTGATCAGTAAAGTTTCCATCAACGACAGCAATGCGTTAACGTTCAGGAAGCACCCCGGGCAAGGGGCGGAAGCCATGCTCTGATGGATATGGTAGTTGTTCAAAATACATGTCCCCAAAATGGCCATAATGGTTCCCTGTTTGGTTAGGCTCCTTTAAGGAAGTGTATTAGTCTATTCTCAATGGTCCCTTCTTCACAAGGACCTTTAGAACAACCCCCCCCTTATATATATATGTATAATCCTTTGCATCCAATATCAAAACCCCTCCCACCGCATTGCCCCATTACCTGCATGCTCAATAGCTTCGATGGCTGCCCAAGCGATTTGTCAACATTCTGGGGTAGGTGGGTTGGAAAAGTCACATTTTTCACAGTGGCCCTAAACACAAAACCCTAAACCATACACCCAAAACCCCCGAGCCACGTTTCATATTCTGGGGCAGGGTGGTAATTATCATCATATTCCTTCTAGTAGCCCGACAGATGGTGCGAGCCATATCTAAGAGAAGCTGGCAAGGTTTGTGTGTTTCATATAACCGTCCCCCTTAAGTAGATAGAATACGGCTTTGGGTATATTATAGTAAGAGCCCCATATACCTACGTACATTCTCAACCATAAATTCTGCCCCAGACCCTATAGAAAACCCTAAAGCCCTAAACCCTGAACCCAAAACCCGAAACCCTGAACCCCTATGTCCTTCGAAGCTGCCAGATGCTGACTCGCTTGCCTTTCGAGATACGGAAGGCGCGGCCAAGTTTCCTTCATTCAGGGGATTCAGGGTTTAGGGGTTTAGGGGTTTGGGGGTTTAGGGGTTTGGGGATTTAGGGTTTAGGGGTTAAATAGGGATAATGACAAAGAAAATGGAAGCTACTATTCAGGGGTTGGGGGTTAGGGGTTAATGTTCAGTTTTGAAGATTTAGGGCTTAGGGTGGCTTGTGTTTAGGATTTTGGGGTTCAGGGCTTTGGTAACCGAATTGGTCAATAGGTTCACGACGTCAGTCCGTGCTTTGGAGTTTATGTACTTGTTTAGGGTTTTGGGATTAGGGTATGGAACTTGGGGGCCAGTATTCACAGGTTAGTTGAGGTGTAGTTAGGGCTTGCTGAGATTTTGGGGTCCCTGTTACCATGCTTCTCCCTTCCTTTAGGCCAGGGGCTGCCAAAAAAAGTTGGTACCTTAAGCTCTGAGCCCTAAACACCAAAACGGGCTATCAACAGCAACCCGCAAGTTCGCTTCAGATTCTACATCCACACCCTTCTACGCTTCGAAGCATAGAAGGGTTCAGAGTTCAGGGTGCCCGGTTGTTCACTTCAAATCCTACATGGACACTCCACACCCTACTGAGCTTCAGAACATGGAAGGTTTCAGAGTTTAGGGTTTCGGGTTGAATCCCTGAGCCTCCAAACGATGAATCTCTGGAGTACAGTCTTTGAGAGGCAACCAGAAGCCCCAAACGAACGGGCTGTCAACCCCTCCTTCAAGCCAAAGACCTGCATTTTTTGGGATCCTGCAGCATCAGCCCTTCCATCACAGAACTGAAGGTCCCTTAGATGCAAGGCGCGTTAAAGTCGAATTCTAGCCATCTCTAGGGACAAGGCCTTGAGCTGGGTTCTCGGTAGAGCAACAGGTAGGGCAGGCTATACTTTCCATGAATATCCAAGAACATATGAGCTACAGTCTGAACTCCTTAAAGGGGTTATATAAGGATTATATAGTGGACTATTATATGGAGGCTATAAAAGGGGAATACTAGGAGTTTAGTTTAGACTATAGCTCACATACTCTAACCCGCAGCATGCCCGCTGGAAAGCTTTCACCCCCAGAACCCCAAGCCCACTGCAGTAAGGTAAGGGCCTAGATTCCTAGATTCAACTTACTACGCTGAGATAGAAGCTTGAGCTATTGGAGTAGAGGTTGTGCGTGTAGTATCCTTGGAGTATAGAACCCTAAGAGTCCAAGTACCCAAGTATTGGAGCTTGAGGTACCCTAAGGTCTTATCATTGGGGTACTTGGACCTTTAGGGAAAGGTTTATGAGTGGATACTAGTCCCGCATGTCCCGCAAGCCCAGCGTAGCTTGACCATCGATTTTCTGGACCTTGCGATCAAGGGTTCCAGATATTGTATCACTAAGGTCATACCCCTAAAGTGTTTCCGCAATATGGCCTGAACATTGCCCGAATATAGTCCAAGGGAGCCCGTGGGTGTGCAGTGATCACCAAGAAAACAAGAATTTGCGGATCCCCTGGGCATGGCGCCAAGGATTGCCGCGTCGGCGCCCTCCACATTCTGCAGACGATCATGCGTGGAATCATCAAGTTCCATAGCGAGTTGCCACTATTGCAACATTTCGTTTTCCATGCTGAATCCAGGGACCCTGAAGCTGAGGAGCCTGCCAGTGATGGCCGATGTGATGTCCGGCCCAGATTGCGCAGCCACCAAAGCGTTCCTGTTCTGCGGCGGGGCCATGCCGGTAGACTGGATCTTGAGAGGAACGTGACCTTTCCAGAGCGGCATGCGGAAGCTATCAGCATGCAGCTGGAGCAGGCATGCTTTTTGATGGCTGCAATGGACTGCTCCACCAAGAGCCGTGCTCGTGAGATCAGGCGTACCAAGCCACAACGGTCCCTGTTCCCCAAGCCTCTCCGGAGTGAGGAGCTAGTGTCCCTCGAAAGGATCCCAAAGCCCAGGGGTACAACCTTAGGGGTACAAGCCTGACACCCTTGATGAGAAGCCACAGTACCACGGCAGGGAGGGAGCGTCTTTTGTGGAGCAACCCTTGTCGGATAGTTCTGAAGCGTACAAAACCCTGAAGATTGTACTCCCTGAAATGTCCATGGAACACCTATAATTCCTTGCAACAAAACTCGTATGAGCCCATTTACCGTCCTCGACTCTAAACCCTAAACCTTCGCACATTGAATAGGGTTGCGGCTTTGCAGGCGGATATATAGGGTTCGTTCGGAGGTTATATAGGCTGTAGTAAGCTGGAATATAGGTAACATTGGAAGAGGCTGTCGACCCCAAGGGCACCAGCACCAAGTAAATCTATACCTCCCCCGAACCTATACTAAAATTCTCAATAGCAAAGCTTAAATGTCCCCTGAGTAAACCCAGTGTCAGCAGGAGCGGGGCATTGTGCTGCGAGCTGCGACTTGTCTCAAGCAATGTACGGAAAAGTCGTAAGAAGGTAACATTTACAGTCTGTGAAAAGTACCGCTGTAGAGAAGTATAGTTGGTCCTAGTATACCTGCCTAGATCCTAAAGTTTTGGGGCTTTTGCAGGAGGCCTTCACCCCTACTTGCTCATCATGTGGGGTTTCCAAAAATTAGGAATCCTTTCTCGGGGAATCACTATGACAAGGATTGACCTTCAGTATTTCGGGGTACGTAAGGGTTATGCAATCCCCTTATTAGGTGGGGTGTAGTTGCACCGGTCAGAGGCCTTCTTCGGATTGCCGGTTGATTGTATAGCCCCCCTTAAGTAGATAGGATATGGGGTGTATGTGGGTCACATGATAATATACTCAAAGCCATATTCTATCTACTTAAGGGGGGCTGTACATGTTCGGTGTGCGTTTGAGAAGAACTTCATTCAAGCTCCAAGCCCTTGAGGTCCATATCGGGGTTCCCTTAAATTAGGGGTATGTTCGGAGGGTATTTTGGGATCTACATTGGGGTCCCCCTATTTTGGGAAACTGCCATACGCTTCGCGGGTAGTGCGCAGGGAGTCCAAGAGGTACGTAGATTGTCTTAAGTTGTGTCAGGGTTGGGAATTGTTCGTCGTGTCTATATCCTTTTCTGCGGGTCTTCGGTTTAAGGGTAGGAGTGGTGTGGTGTGCTCTTTTGGGTTCTTTTTCAGGAACTTAATTTCAGTTATAATGCGGAAACTCCTGTATTCTTACTATTTGCCCATATTTTAGCGACTGAAACTAGTTAGGTTCCTTAACAGCAGCCCAGTTGATAGGTGTGGGTGAGAGAGTGTTGGGTGGCTTGTCTTGGGAGTTGGATGCGAGGAGGTCTCAAGGTCCTGGATTTGGGTCTTTAGGGTTTGGGGTTTAGAGCGTTTAGGTTGGTTTATATATATATATGGGTTGGTTTATATAGGGGTTATGCGGGTTGCATGGGGTTATGGGGGTTATGTAGGGGTTGTTTCTTTCATTTGATGCTTTGCAGTGGAATGAGTTAAGACTATAGGGTGCAGGGAACAGTTCAGGATTAGGGTTTGAGTGGGGATGACGTTGCGCAGGTTCAGGGATTGGAGATTATTTGTAGCAAGCTGGGCTTGGGCTTAGGGTCGCAGGACTGGGTTGCAAGGCATTCATAGGATTCTTTGACCTTGAACCAGGATGCCCGGCACCATCAGTCCTCACAAAAAAATCCGAAGGGATCCAAATAGCCCAATGTAGGTCATGTTTACAGATTTTTTGGATCCCTATATAGCCCCTCTATAACCACAGTTTCCATTTCATTTTCCATTTTCTTTGCCACATGATTCTCCATTATTTACTCTATACCTTACAAACCCTAAGCCTAAACCCTAAGATGTTGCGAGTACATAGAGGGGATGTGAGAGTTCAGAATCTCTGTGACAGGTGCAGATGAACGGCTTGGCTTTAGCATACGCCGGCGAACAGTTTCAGCAGGACATGGAGGATTTTAGTATCAACCGTATTATTTTATGTAGGGATGATGTGGGATTCCATTCCCCTGTTCCCTACTAAGCACTAGTAAGCTATGATATGGGTATTCTTACTTTTAGTTAGCTAGGAATGAAAAATGGATCATTATAGTAGTCCCTTCATTATCCGCTATAGTAGCTTCCATAAGGCCAGTTGCTGGGTGGAGCTTGCTGGCTTGCTAGGCTGCAGCTGAACTTTTCATGATGCGAGCTGCAAACTCCAATAGGCACATGGGGCTGGAGCCGTAAGTCTCAAGCTTCATCAGGGGCCTCGACGATTTGCATAGTGAGCTGCCATGACAATTCACTTCATAAGCATCAAAGCTTCAGCCCAAATCGGCTTTCAGTATCTCGGTTTTTTGCTCCGTCTACGCATAGGTAGCTTCCAGGCTAGCTAGCATGCCAGGGATGAGAGGACCCAGACATCTCGACCCCGAGTCCAGAAGCTTAAGCATCTAAACATGCATACAGCATCCCTGAACCCACAATCTCCAAGCCCTGATCCTAAACCCAAAAACCTACAACATTGGAAGCCCAAACCACAATCCCCCAATCCTAACCCCACACAAGCCCCAAGCCCAAAAAACACCACCCCAAACTTGCAACCCGGGGCTCACAGGACTGGCGGGTGGTCCTTGCAGCAGTTCAGCAGGAGCTTAAAGCCTAGGGTTTCAACGAGAGCCTTTACGGGTTATAGGGTTCAGGGTTTTGGGATTTAGGGTTTAGAGTTCAGAGTTTAGGGTTTATAGGGTTCAGGGTTGAAGGTGTTTAGGGTGTCCAGGGTGTTCAGGGTCTAGTGTTTTGAGCACATAGACTTTAGAATGGGAACTGGACCTCATTGTTCTGTTGATGTGATTTCAGTACCTGGGACTCCAATGTCTGCCCTTAATCAGGGGATATGGGATCCTAGTTTCTGGTACGTTCCCAGCAAAGGGAGGTACTGAGCTCGGTCGATATCAACAATCCTGCATGACTTAAGCCAGGATGTTCAAGATCAGTAGCTTGACCTGAGCTGCAGTAGTCTATAGTATTTAGTAGTAATAACAGTAGTAATAAGAAAAGTAGTATTCGTAGCAATAGCAGTACCACTAGCAAAAGAAGAGGGAAGGACGCAAAAGAGGAGGAGTTCTGTATCCACTACACCCCAACCCCCCTCCAGGATGGTGACGCGCTACAGTACGCGGCCCCCGAGCTCAAGGCAGACAAGGAGGCTGCTCAAGGGGGCTTTGGGTTCAGGGTCCCTCTAAGGGGGTTGTAAGAATGTAAAGGATTCAGGGTCTGGGGAGGTTCTGAGTAGGGAATGCAGGAACGTTGCAGAGCATGGAGGCTAGTATATTGTTGGGGGTTTCTACTCACAACCAGACGTTTAGGGTTCAGGGTTGCAGGGTTCATAGGCACTGGGAGCTTGGTGGTTGTAGAGCTTACCTAGGTTCAGGGTTCAAAAATTTGAGGTGTGAAGAAGTTTGAGGTTCAGGGTTTCAGGCATTAGCGCCCAGGGGGTCTAGAAACATGGCGATTGTATTGGCTACAAGACACTCGCATAATCTGCGTGGAAGCCTTCGAAGACGAATGTTTTAACCAACATCTCGTATCAGTGGATCCACGTGACGTACTGGTACACCACGCCCCGCGCTTGCCAAAGACAAGTTATCCGGGAATGATACTTCACGGGACCCATCGCTTAGCAGGGGCCACGCAAGGGCTAATTTCAAAATGTATAAGTTTGAATAGCTATTACTACACTGTCAGATACAATCCCAAGAGATGTACAGTATAACATACTAGTATATACACCCTCAAATCCCACAGGTTGTCCAAGCCTCTACAATATGCTTTTTCCTAGACCATTCAAGGCCCCTCTCCCCAAGTTACAAGAAGACTCAGACCCCATAATTAGTGTTGATAGAGAGAATCTTGCATCGCCTATACTCCCAGATGTCTCAAGAATTGCGGTATTTTAGGGCTCTCACATGGTGCAAAATTTCATTCAACAATGGTAGCACCCCCCGACTCTTGAGGTTGTCCTGGCTGCCGTCAACTCTAAGGGCTCTGCCTTGCGGAGCCTTGGATCTCAAAGAACCTTATCCTAAGGTTAGGGTTTAGGGTTTAAGGGGTCTGTTGTTTAGATTTTAGGGTTTAGGGAGTGGAGTTTAGGGTTTAGGGTCTGGGGAATTACCCTCAGGGTCCAGGTACCTGACTATAATATACTTACCGGAAAATGTCTACAGTTACTCTTACCCAAATCCCAAGTAACGATGATTATTTACAGACTTGGGCCCAATGTAGGTATGGTTTGTATGCTTAGATTTCTAGGGTAATGATGTATGATGTGGGTACTGCCTCACCTTGTAACAGCTGGATAATATGTACGATGTATTAATATGTACATATACAGCCCTCAGTATGACCCCTTAGTATAGACCTTTACAGTGTGGGGGCAGGGTAGTGGGTACAATATTGTATGTACAATATGCTTGTATATAGCCCTTAATGTGGTGCTTACTCAAAACTGTTACATGGTGGGGGCAGTACCCAGCCCTGAGGCATCCTATGAATACATGATTCAGGGGTTTCTGGGTTCAGGTAATACTCATACTACTAGTGGTAAGAATTGTAGCCGTAGTTTGGGATGTAGCTTTGAGGGTGTACGAGATTTTCTACGCTAGATTTGTGGTTGAGCCGTCAAGAGCCACAGGTGGTTCGGCTCCAACACCGGCGCAGCCATGTGAGCAACCGTCAATACTCGTTTATAAGGAATTCAATAGCCGCTGGACAAGGAAGGCCAGCACCTTGTAAAGCGACGGGAACATTAAGAAGCGACACCCCCACTAGATGAGCTAAAGAGGGCCTCATGGCATGCTGGCTAAAGTCATGTCCATTTCTCTCATTTCATATAGGGGCACGCAT
>CAJNIZ010045959.1:93584-118189 GCA_905231905.1 Symbiodinium pilosum
TTGGCCCCCACCCACTAATAGTGGTATACTAGGAATATACAAGGACCTTAATGCCCACTAATAGTGGTATACTAGGAACATATGATGCGTGGTTTTTTATCGGTCACAGGAGATATGCAAAGGATGGACATTGGATTCGTGACGCGAGGTTTTTGATTGGAAAACGATGACACACTCACCAAAAACGATAACGACAACATGTACCCCAAAAATTGGAAAACGATAACACACTCACCATCGTTTTATTGACCAGTTGCCCAGACCTTAAATAAAACCGTGCATCATATAAGGACCTTCATACCCACTCGTAGCGGTATACTGGGAATATATAAGGACCTTAATGTACTTACCACTACTTCGTGTGGTCACTATTACAGTAGTGGGTGGGGGCCCAACCTAATGTATAAGCTTATCTGCAGAAGTTCCGTGAGCCCAGAACCCCCCCAGGTCTCCTAAAGAACCAAACTCATGCGTAGAATAGTCTAAACTCCTGAAAGGAGGTTCTAGAGGGGGTTCCATGGGGGAGTACTGTATGGGTTACTAGGGGGATACTAGGAGTTTAGACCATACTTCATGTCAGCGCAGCCAGGATCCCTCCTCAAACGACCCATCATAGGCTACTGGGTAGCACTTTGGGATATGATAATTCATGCTTACCCCTACCCTTGAAAAAGGGAACCTATTCATGATTGGGCGGGCCTTGTAAGAACTACCCAGTTCTAGATGCGGTCTCTCATATCCTTGGTGCTTGGACTTCTGAATTTTTTGTGCTTTGTGATCAAAACAAACCCATTATGACAAGGGTACAAGGGTTTGTACAGGTAGATCTATGGCTATGTGGAGACGCCTTAGACGCTAATCCTTTACCCAGGCATGCCGACCGCTCGCTGAAGCGGGACAAGGATATCCTCCTCCAGGCGCTCTTGCCTTCAGCGTCTGAGCAGCCAATCCTTCTTTGGGTTTTAGGGTTGCAGCTTAGACTCTAAATCCCGAACCCTAAATCCTAACCTAGAATTTGGATTATTTGGTGTCAAGGGATTCCGGTTTGACCTCTAGGTCGGACCTTAGAGCTTGGGGAACCTCAGAAAGGTACAGCAGAACCTACCAGGAACCTCCTTAAATCGGGATCGGGTTTGGGGTACCGGGAAAATCCTTGTTCCCTGAAAGGTGGGTCTATGGTCCCTGACAGGTATTTAGGGTAGATGGACGGTCTAGGTGTAGAGCGGTCTTAATGGGCATGTATGCTTTTGTTAGAAGGCTTGATGAAAGGTTGCATGACCTTGTGGGACAAGGACTGTGAGGTTTAGCGTTGCTGCGGGGGTTGCAGCGTTCCCGGAGTCAGGCATGGGGAATCTGGCTTGAAGTTCAGACTTAGTGGATTCGTACATCCGCCGGAGCGTGTGTGTGTGTGTGTGTGTGTGTGTGTGTGTGTGTGGGGTTCAAGACAGTCTGCTGCCGCTTCTGGCGCTGGCCCGAGGAGCTTCAACATCACTCGCATGTCTGGTGGCCTTTCTTGAAGTGGGCTGTAAGCTTGCGAAGGCTCAAAAGGCAGGGCAAGGACCGCTTGCTGCTTTATGTCAGGTGTTGAGGTAGAAGCTCCGAGCGCCGAACACATTCAGGAGGCAACACCTTGTATTGATGTTGCGGCTGGCAAGTTTGAGACCCTTTTGGAGCAAACTTCACTTCGCTCCCTCACGTGGATCCTACGCTTGGTTGAGCTCAAGTTGGGTTGGTGACTTGAATTCGCAAGGCCGAAACGAAGCCGAAGTCCCTTCCCTGGCTTCGATTGAGGATTCCCTCAAGAAGCTGAAGGCAAAGAATAGGCAGTTGCGGGCGGAACTTGCTGAGATGCCGTGGCCTCGGCTTGAATCCTTTGTCGTGCATGGGAAGACTTACAGGTTGCCATACAGGTCTCAAGCCGAGTTGCCTCCTGACAGTACACTTGAGATCACAGCCGAAGCTATTAAGTATTTGGCCGGATTTTTTGATGGTGATGGAAATGTTCAGGCGTGTGGTTCCCACTGCGAGCTTCGCGTTGTCCAATCATACGATCATCCCGAGGTTCTAATGATGTTTCTGCAAGTGTTTGGAGGTGGCATCTACAAAGCCGGGGATGGAAAAGGGCTTCAAAAGCCAGTCTTGGTATGGGTCCTGTCAAAAAGTAGCTTGGCGGCTGCAAGATTGGCTGCACATAGCGTGACTAAGCGACGGCAGCTGGACATAGCTGCTACATGGCCCTCCCTATCAAGTGCACAGAGGCAGCAATGCCATGAGGAGCTTGTTTCGTTGAAGCGGTACGATTCCGGTGTTGAGAACTCTTGCAGCTGGGAGTATGTCGCAGGCTTCTTCGATGCAGAAGGTAGCATCGATTTGAATGGATGCCAGTTGTCTATAAGGTTATCGCTAGAACAAAAATTTCCAACAGTCTTGGCCGTCCTGCAGAGTTTTGTTGAGCGCGAGCTGGACAAACGCATTGAGCTTACTCAGACTGCAAAGGCCTTTCGTTTGCAAGTTGCGAGTGGGCCTCACAGAAGATTCATTCTATCAAGTATGTTGGATGCTGGCCTCGTTCGGAAGGCACAGCAGGCTAAGCTGGCTTTGAGTCTTACTACCGAGAATGCTTTCGAAGTTCGCCGGGCGCTAGGCGAGCTTTCAGGTAATCAGCAGTTTGCAAAGAGGCTCGATGAAGTTGGCCTTGAGAGGGCACGGAAGATCCGGAATGAAGCAGGACGGGCACGCCGCGCAGCACGGATTGGACAGGTGGAGAAGGCAGCTGCCATACTCAAGGATGTAGAGGAACTGAAAAGCTACCATGTCCTGCAAAACGCGCTGTGCGAGAATCGTGCGTTGCAAGAGTACATGGGCAGGATGTGTTGTCTGGATCCGCAAGCAGTTTTGGCCGTGGTGTCCTGAAACAAGTCAGGGACGAGCGTCTGACTCTTCGCAGTCATCAGTGGCACTTCGTTGTTGACAACGATGACAACATGCATGTTGGCCTTGGCACCACTGTTGGATGATACTTTTTTTTGCAAATTAAGGACGTAACGCCTGTCTCTGTACCACGTCAAAACTGCAGAGGGAATGCAGTCATGTCTTAATTATTCCCAGCCAAATCGACGACGCATGTTGCCAGCCATTGGTTTCTTGCACATGCTGGCTGTGCATCCCTGGGCGCAGGACCATCATGCCATGTCCAGTTTGATGACGACACAGAGAACCCTCCGAAGAATCGTTAGAGATGCCGAGAGCATAGCAATAGAATTGATGAAAAGATTGAACATGCCAAGAAGCATGTTGGTCGTATTAAGGTCGTGGCCGACATGGCTGCCGGTAGCCATTGCTGTGTTGACAAGCCTCGCGGATTCATATTCGCGCTAGCAAGCTGAGTAGCGTTATCAGAACTCATCCATCAACTGTTCACTTCAATGATTCCTGAAATTTCTGCAAGACATGTGCTATAGGGCAGCAATGATGTCTCCCAGTTTAACACCCGCGGCCCCCAAAACATTTTCCTACAAGAGATCTTACGTATCAGGGGAAGTTGGGGCGTGTTTCATATTCGAAGAATCCCTAAACCCCAAATCCTAAATCCTATAAACCCTAAACCCTTAAGCCCTAAACTTGGTACACTTCTCGATTCATCTGTAGCCTGAAGGCTGGATGGCACGGAGCCACGACGCCGCTTGGTGCAGCTTTTAGCATCCCAAATCTTAGGGTTTAGGGTGTGGGGGACCCCAATATAGACCCCGATACACTAGAGTCCTTATGATAGGGACGCCCCAAAAAGTATCCTCAGTTTTGGGAAACCCTCACCAGTTGGCCCTGTTTTTGTGGGAGTTTCGCAGAACGATGCCCATACAATCCCCGCGCAAAGGGGGCTCATTTCAGATCTTTGTAACGTTCCTCCCTTCATACCTCTAGGTACGCAACAGTCTCCGTGTTTTGAGAAACTCTCGTCTGAAATTTTGTCATGCTGGCTCCAGCACCTTCTAGAAGGAGTTTCTACATGGTCTTAGAAGCAAGGCTCCAGCGTCAATTTGAGCTACAGTCTAGACTCTTTAATTTAAAGGGGCTTATATAGGGGAGTAGTATAGGGGTTATCAATGGGGATACTCGGAGTTCTGGGTATAGCGAATTTGTGGGATCAGCTGCAAGTACTACTCACGTTTGATCTCTTGACAGAGGGTGAAGACCACTGGCGGTTCCAAGAAGGTATAGCGCCCTCTAAACTTTGATTCCGGCAGCCCCATCTGGGTTTAGGTGTAGGGTGTTTGCAAATTGTATAGGGTTGAGACGGGGAGTTTGACGTGATCTTGGGGGTGTTCCACGGCGGCTTTGATATTGCTTTTGCCCCAGGCACTCTCCACCTATCTGGGATCCCCATTCCTAGTTCGAGAAGCAAGCAGGTTGTTTGCACGCAGGCGTCCGTAGGTCGAGGCTGGGCCTACTTTTTTTGATTCTGAAAAACATTTAATTACTTCATAAACGTGTTCTGGGCTTGGCTTGTGCTGTAAGAGCACTTACATGCGAAAGAGTATTCGCAGAGGGGTAAGTCCCAGAAGTCAAAAGGCAAAAGGATTCTGAGGGGTTTAGGGTTTAGGGTTTAGTAGGTTGTCATTCAAGAGCTCCGTATGAAGTTGACGGCTTTTGGAGAAGAGGGGAGGAAGCAATTCATAGGCTTGGCGACGGGCTCGAATGTCAAGTAGAAGCATTTCTGTGCAGGCTTAAACTACATAGTTTCCAAGGTATGATATCTCCCAAAGCACCCTAAATCCTAAACCATAAACCCTCTAAACCCGAAATCCTTAACCCTAAAACCAAAACCCCAATTAGAGGATCCTGAAAAGCGGTTCCATCATTTTCAGAAAGCTAGCGTCCAAAGGGAGTTGAAATCCAAGCTCAGGTGGGTGTCTTCCGGATGGGGCGATACCGGCGCAGACGACGCAACCTTGAAGGGTTTAAGGTTTAGGGTTTAGGATTTCGAGTTTGGGGTTTCGGGTTTCGGGCTCAGGGTTCCGCAACATTGACCTTCTTCCGCTAGAGGTACCTCAGACAGACCTACAAGGTCTGGGAACAGCTCTGTTGTTCATCGCAAGAAGAATGATATGTGTTAGAGGCGTCCGCAAAAGCATTTGAGCTGGACCCATCTGAAAACACGCTTGACTGTTGTTGTTGTTGTTGTTGTTGTTGTCATATCGGTAGAAGCAAGTAGTATGACTATGCTTAGTTCAGATCTAGAAGAACTCTGACTGAACGGAGCGCACGGCTTCTTGTGGGAAACGATTGAGAAGTTTTGTTCCTAGTCACACGGGCGCGAGTGCTTGCTAGTTGATCTCTTGGTTTCAGATTTTCAGTGTTGGGTTTTGTCAGAACATTAGTAACCCTAAAGCTCCAGGCATCCCTCCGCCTTTCAGAGATTGGGTACCGAATTCTATTGCCTTGAAGACGCTGCGTTGGAAGCCTATAAATCTGGGTACGTAGACCCCAGACATTGGTAAGGCATAGTCCGGTAACCCCCAAAATGAGAGCCCTGATTTCCGTAAGCCGCCAAATTTATGCAGAAACATGTTTTTCCTGGCTTCCTGGCTAGTGCCTACGGTCAAGGTTTGAGGTTTAGGGTATGGGCCGGTATGGGGTTTAGGGTTTGGGGTCTACAATTTAGGGTTTATGACTTAGGATGTAGGATTTAGGGTTTGGGGTTTAGGACTTAGGGTTAGGGTTATTTCCCCTCCTGACCCCTGCTTCAAGTTCCAAGAGCCCGCTGCGCACAGGCACCCGCAGCGTGATGCCTCCTGCAAGAGCCGAGGTATCCCATTGGCTCCGAATGGCCTAACAAAGCTATTAAGATGTGAACATAATATAAAGATAAATATAAACAGAGAATATATATATATATATACATACATATTTAGGGTTTAGGTTTAGCTACCGCAGTAGTACCCGTTGTCCATTATTTTTATTGGGGCGTCTCCTTTTCAAAGCCGCAGATTAAGAAACGGGCACACGTCTTATTATGTGGTTACTGGGGTACCTAGGAGCTGACTGTTTCACGACACACGCACGGCAACAGGTCCAAAGGCCTACTGTAGCAGTAGTGTCTAGAACTGCGAGTAGATATGAAACAGATTATTTTCATGGGGTTCAGGGCTTACAACCCTAAACCCTAATCCCTAAACCCTAAACCGAGTGTAGGGTTTTAGGGAGTGCCTGCTGTAAGAATAGCGACGGTCGACAGGCAGCATCTGGCATTTTGGTTTGATGTGTGTCAGAAGTACTACTCCGGATGTCTTGTGCAGATCTAGCTCATAATACGATAGTTAAGGATAAGGCCTATCAACATTACTTGGGCCTCTAATCGCTTACAAGTTACATATTCCAAGATGTCTACTGTTTTCTACCTTGTTCTTTCGGCAAGACCACGCATGGCCTCGAGTTTGCAAGGAAAACCTTTTAAGATGAGAACATGCTGGTGAATGAAAGCTGTTTGTCTCTGGAGTCCCACAGGGATATACTCTCACTGGTGCCCAACGGGAGTGGGAAGTGAATCCCTATAATTACAATTATAGTCGCCTATGAAGGCGCCATATTCACTGCCCCACTCCCTCAAGCACCGGGAAGTGCATGTGCAACACCACCAAGATTTCATGCGTGCGTCTCGGATCCCTCTGAGATTGTGGTTGTTGGGAAGTGACACTTACTTGTTAGACACTACGACGCATCCAGGAGCTCAAACATGGTCAATCATGGTTTTTACAAAAGGAATCAGCTGAAGGGGTTGCAATTTGGGTAGTACAAAGCCCTCCACGGGCCCTTGGACCGTTATGGAAAGCCCTCTGAACCAGTGCCGGCCCTTCCACGGGGCTGCGAAGAAGACCCGCTGCGAAGAAGACCCGTGCCTTTCCTTTTTTAGAGGGACTGAGTAGACGTCAAATGAGCCATCATCTAATCAATTAAACTCCTAGTAGGGAGAATGGAAAAGAACATGGAAACTACTAGAATGGGGTTATACATATAGGGGATATATGAGCTATCGTCTAAACTCCTGGTATCCCCCTTTTTAATTAAGCGTTACGATAGTCCTCTATATTATGCCTCATATATAACCTCAATTATAGACTTTTGACTAGACGTCAAACGAGTCATGTTTTGAATGGGGGTAGTCTGGTCCCCGATGGAGAGTAAGATTGCATCCTCCTTTGGTGTTTAGTTTTTCATGACAAGAACCTGATGTTGGGAGCAGCAGGTCTAGCCTTGATGGCATGCACCGTTGGTATAGTGGCAAGAATGGATAGGTTTCCATAGCTGGTGGTACTGGTATTATAGCGTAGTAGCGTGTTACTTTGTTTCTTACAAGGGGTTCTGAGGTTTGTAGGCTGTACAACTTTGCGATACTCTGCTAAAAATCCCCCCTAGACAGCGCTCATCTGTACACGAGTTTAGGGCTCATTTGAAGCATTCTTCCCAGGTTATAGCTTAAACACCAAACCCCTAAACCCTAAACCTGAAGGCGCAAAACCTAAAGCTGGAGCCTCAAACACCTTAAACCCTTACGCCGGAGCCCAGAGTTCTGCCCTCTGCAGAGCCCAAATATACCGCCAAATATATAGGACCTGCATAGATCGCTTTTAGGGGTACTTGGGGGTTCCTGGTAAGCCCCAACCCTTGGACTTCAAACTGCCAACCCAAAACGGTGAGAGTCGAAATCTCAATCTAAAAGTCTTCACGTTTAAGCTCTACTCCTATAGCCATATCTAGACATGTCTGGTATACCTATTACATATATACATGAAGAGTGAGAGAGCGTGTGTATATTTATGTATACCTATATATTCGCATAAGAAGATGTATATGAATAATGTGAGCTTCCAACCGCTCGCGCGGGCGCGGATCTTTGCGTCACAAAGTTCATAGCGCCTTTGGCCGGAAAACTCTGTTTCACGGCGGGGAGGAGACATAGGCCCAGAATCTTCTACAGATGTGGGCGCTGGAACTTTGGTTGGTCATGTGGCATATGGCGGCCGACAAGTAAGCTGGAGTCTGATGCAGTATGAGCAGCTGTCAGTCATCCCACACCGGAATAAGGCCTATTTGCGATAGGTAAGCCCGGCTCATGGGTTGAGGGGTAAAGGGATGGGGGGGAATGCTCAAAAACCAGCATGTAGCTGTGAAATGCCGTTTGAGACAGCGGTGCAGAAGCAGTGAAGATGTACAACTATGAGCTATTTGGGCATCCTGTTTATTCAGGTCCACCACATCGCAGTGAGCAACCTGTGCGTTGGGCACTTCTTGCAAGCGGACACTCTACCCCACACCAGTACCCCGTGTCCCATGCACCAAACCCTTACAACAACCAAGCCCGGCAGCAAGACTCAATCAACGATGATCTTACGCACTGAATCTCAAACCTCACAGTGCCGGCAGCTGATCGCACCTGAGGACAATTGTCCTTCGTTAAAACTGCTCCATCGAGCCTACATCATACAGAAGAGCAGCAATGATGACGACAATGACGACACTGCAACCACTACACCTGCACCGACAAGCAAGCATGGATGTCACATGGCCTTTCTGGTCTTCAACTGCACCGCATGACCCCTAAGCCCTGATTCAGGGGTAGGTTGTTAAAGTAGTTCTTCATTTTGTTACATTTAATTCCTGTATAATCCTTCCAAAGCCATAAACATTTTTTATAGGACCCCAAGCCTGCCCTAGGATTAGGATCTGCTGACATCAGAGAGGATTTTGAGATGGCAAGGGTTCCAGTAGGAATCTAGGGCGCTTTGATGGTTGTCATCTCTTACGTTGAGGTTGTCACTAGTTACAGTTCTTGTTGTGCAAGTCACTTGCAACCTAGGCCCCGGAAGTTGGCGATCGCGCCCTCTCCCATCCCAAGCCAGATACACTGTGAACGGCTGTATGTGGCGAACCCTGCTGTCAGAGACGCCCAGGCTGTGAGGCTGCGCGTCCTAAGTAACATGTAGGTGATATAGAGACTTCGACAAGTATCAGAACTCCTTGTCTGCTCTCCATTTAAACAATACTCGGCTACTGAAAGGAGTAGCTTGCAAGCCGCATGGGCATGAGCCAGGATAAGACTGCCAAAGCGCTGCCGAAATAACACATCATTTGAGTCGAAGGACCCCTGACAGCGACCATCTCTAATCCTGGCACACACCCACAGGTCTGCATGTTGCTTGGTCAGAGGGCAGACTCATCCAAGCGATGGCAGAACAAATGTGCAGGACAGCAGCAAAGCCTCAGGGCAATCTAATACCTTACATTGGGTAGCACTTCAGTTTCGGGCTTAGGGTTTAAGAGTGCGGGTTGAAACGTCCCTACATACCACTTGCCCCAATATCATCCCTATAAAGTCGCGTAAATGGGGGGTTGGAAGTTGGTTGGGGCTTCAAACGTTGGGCTTGCGCTGAGCGTCCAGGCGGGCCGCGCATCAAAACCAGTACTTTCCTCGCCGTGTGGGAGTTGATTAGATGTCAGGTTTCAGTGCCCTTGAACAACCCCAAGCCTAGAGCCCCTTGTACCTTTGACGCCTTGCGTCCATCCCGGTGAAAAGCTCCTGAACCCTAAACCCTAAACCCCTAAAGCCTAAAAACGTTCAGTGCACAGTCTTTGCCCAAATATAGTACTGCAGTACACCTGAAGCCAGTATGCTTGGCACGGAGTCAACGTTTAGACAGATTTGGATGACAAGGTCCCATGGGGCGAATCCTTGGAATAAGCACTAAACCCTTTATCCGCCTATGTTCCCCTATATAGCCCTATAAGGCCCTTTAACAAAATTAGAATACTCCTATATAGCCCTACAAACCCTTTAAAGGAACCAAAATGCCCCTGTATACCCCTGTATAACCCTGTGCAGCCCTTTAAAGGAACTATATACCCCTATGAAGCCCTCTAAGGGAACCAGAATACCCCTAAACCTTAAACCCTGAACCCTAAACCCTAAACCCTACACCCTGAACCCGAAACCCCAAACGCTAAACCCTAAAGTTGGCATCTGGCCTGTCCCTGATATTTAGAGCACCAGAATCCAGGTTCCTAGGTTCCTTATGCTAAGGGTCCAGGTACCCCAAAATTTAGTCCCTTTCAATGGTTTAGTTTAGGGTTCAGGGTTTACGGTTTGGGGTTTGGGGTTTAGGGTTTGAGGTTCAGAGTTTAGGGCTTAGAGATATATGGGGTCATGTAGGGCTTGAACGGCCAAGTACCCCATCATGAGGCACCGGGGTATTCGGTATTAGTAATTGTGGCGCAGGTTTTGGGGCAAAAATATGATTTTCATGTTTTATTTGGTGGGTATTACGGGGTGAGGGGTCCTCCTAAGTTGTGTCCATCTACAGCCAAGATGTTGCGGATCTATGTTGGGTCTCATCAGCTTTCTTCTCTGTTTCTTTCGCTAGCGCTGAAGTACAGAAGGGAACAAGGACCTGAAAACAGAAGGAATATGGGACCAGCTCATAACCTTCCCTACATAATCCTGGGGGTCTCTGATGGGGTCCCCCTGTTTAAGGATAGCCTGATCCGAGCTTCTTCAAAGTTGTATCTTGAGAGTGAAGGCTTCCGTGGCCTCACGGTATCTTAGTGCTGGATGTATAGTCCCCCTTAAGTAGATAGAATATAGCTTTGGGTGTATTACAATAAGACCCCCACATAGCCCATAGTCTATCTACCCAAGGGGGACCCTAGACCCTAAACCCTAAATAGTAGTTTCCATTATCTTTTCCAAAATATTTCCAAAGCCATATTCTATCTATTCAAGGGGAATTATAGGTGTTTGGCTGAGAACGCAGGGTCTCAAACCTTGCCAGACACGTTGCGGACTAATCTGCCACAGGCCCTACATGACCTAAGGGTTCAAGGACAAATACTATGATATTACTGGTATTTGGGCCCTAAAGCTCTATTATTTGGGTCCTTGGACCCTTAGGGATAGCCACACATCGGGTGACGGTATGCGGCTCGTGCAGGCTTTTTTATCCATCCACCATACCGCGGCAGTGGGGCAATTTTTCAAGGCAGACCGCCATATCGTTATTTTTTTGGCCCTCATGTATTCTGTATCGGTAAAAGGTCCCCTAAGGGTGGCACTTTTCTGATGAAGCTCCAGTCGGCCGCAGTCGTGAGTTCCCCACAGAAGCGACCCAAAACCTCACGCGGGGAAAGAGCCGTGAGGAGGCGTAGGATTTTCCGGGACCTCCAAACTCTCAAGTAAGGAATCATCAACGTTAAATGATTTATTGTGAAAACTCCTTAAAGGGGGTTCTATGGGGGGTTATATAGGGGAGTATTATAGGATTTATTAAGGCGGATACTAGGAGGTTGGAGTACCGCTCAAATCATAGTCCACAACCTTGGTATCATTTCGACCGTATTCCTAGGGGTTTTGGAAGTCCTGGGTGCCCCAGACCAGTACGGGTTGTAGATGAATTACATCCAAAATTCCATGCAAGCTTAAGCATTCCCAAAAAATGGAGAGCCCGCTTGGGTGCCCCTTTTGTTAGTTCATTCTTGATTGGGGTTCCTTTGGTACGGTATACGTAGTACATTGGGTCCCTATCGCAGCCCAAACTCTGAATCCTCAATGCTCTACATGTCGGGGCCCTCGATTAATTGAATCCAGTCCAACAGTGAAGACTATGCGGCGCAGGTGCCGGACCGGCACCCGAAGCTCTCTGGGACGACGATGAGGCCCTCTTAGGGGAATCTAAGTGGCTGTGTTGTTGTTTTAAGGGGCCTGTAGTGTGTACATAGATGTATATATATATATATTCTGGCTATTGGGTGTATATGTATAGTGTTTAGGGCTTAGAATAGTCTATCCTTCCCCAAGCAAACAATGACCCTGAAGTGTAGCTGATTGTCCACAAAAAGCGGTCTCCATTATAGCACCCTAAGGGTCCAAGGACCCAAATAATTGGCTTTCAGGGCACAAATACTATAATATTCTCCTATTTGGGCTCCAAAACTCTATTATTTGGGTCCTTGGACCCTTCAGGAGATTCTCCATGACAGACCCCGGACACCATCATGTCCTTCTAGAGATTGCCCCAAAACAGACCGGTTGTGTGCAGTCCCCATGTCCCTTCAATGAAGCTGTGGTGCCTGTTACTGTATGCTGCATTTTGGTGTCTTTACCTTTTTGGTCTGAGGCAAACACGTATTCTAGCCAGGGATAAGACTGGGTGACTGTTCGGGAATATGAGCTGAAGTGAATTGCAACAAGAAGGATGCCCTCAGAACTCTATAGAGCCACTATACCCTGCGGTTTTGACTGGGGGCAAAACAGATTCTCTCGGAAGTTAGGGTTCGGGCAGCCTTGTAATGTGGAACTGGGTTTAGTAATTCAGCAACTATATGGGTCCCCCGAACATACTGGTTGGATCTTCTCTGGTGAGTACACCTAAGCAATTTTGGCGTGTTGGTCGGTCTTCTGGTTGTAGTATTACTGTACTAGGACCTGTTCAGCCCTAGAAAGCTGAAACTGTTCCTCCTCCAAGTTCAACCAAATTTACTTTTCAAGCTTCAGAATTCTCGAATTGCAATCTTTGCCCAGAAAACTTTATATGAAAGATGACCCCTCTACATCAACAGCTTGAGGATCGCGAATAAGCCCGAAAGCTTGACACCAATTGCAGTACAGTACCCGCGCAAAAGGCCAGTTCCTCATTAGCATGATGTCTCATATATAGTTGTGCTTGCTGCGGGCCCTTGAAACTGGAATCAATGTAGGGGGGTGTAAGGGGTATATCATTGAGACGCTTTCGGGGTGCATCTAAAAAAGGTTAGAAGGACGTAGAGTTGCAACATGATTCTAGGTAGATTCTTCACACCTAGGTTTTGCGGCTGAGTTGAATACTGTGTACATTATAGCCTTTTTGCCGGCTACGATGTTTACAGAGTTCGATCTTTAGTAAACAGCATGCAGGCTAATACTCCCTAACAAGAGACCCGCCGCAACAAGTTCCTCGGCAATCTGTTAACCATATATATATATATATCCCTATACTATTGCTATACAATCCCTATGTCAGCCCTATATTAACCGTATATGAACCCTATACAACCCCTTTATAAACCCTTTATAACCCACATGGGCTGGAGTTAGGAGGATGACTTCTTGGGGTTTCGGTGGCATGCTTGTAGGAGGGGATTTCCTGCATAGACATTACTGTTTAAGTTACCACACTAGTAGGGAATACATAGGAGGTATAGGGAATATGTAGGGGTTATGGGGCACATGTAGGGGTTATAGGGATTATATAGTTACAGTACGTGAGGAGTGTTATGTCTGGGCGAGATTGTTAAAGGCAGCACGAAGGTTTGTTTTGTGGCTTCGGAATCAGTTCCTTCAAGTGCTCCCGATGGAGGATTGGTTAGCTCAACTGTCAGTGCCTAAACCCCTGAAGAGTGATGTGTTGGGGTTTCAGAACGAAGCAGGACAATCGCAGCTCTTTCTAGCCGTGAACACCCCAGCTTGGGGTGCATCTGTGGCAGCACGAGCGCCGATGCGGAGATCCGGCCACTGCAGAACCTTATGTCTAAATTGGTGGATAAACTTTGTGCTCTGGATTTGTTCCATCGCACCGAACCCGCAGATCTTGTGGCACAACGTCTGGTGCACCAGCCAAGACGGCGCAGGACATGATGGATGGCCATGCGCATTGGAAGGCGACGACAGCATCTGCCGTACGTTCCCCACCATTGCACAAGAAGTTACTACCTACACGCCCTTCAAGCGTGGAAGTGGTTTGGGTTCAACATGAAGATCATGTTTAGCAAGGGTACGCAGCGCGACAAGCTTTCTGGCAAGCACTCCGTTGTTGCGGATGGCGATCTAAGCTTCGAGCTTCCGGAATCAGAGAAGAGCGCTAGGTCTTTGGGCATTTGGTAGTTTCCCTAAATGGGGGCCTCCAATATAGTCCTTAAAATACTATGATCCTTGTTATGGTGACCCCCAAAAGGGTTTCCCATAATTTTGAGAAACCCTAAACCCTCTTTATCCTCCGCCTGTAAACCCTACATAATCCTTATAAACCCCCTTCAAAGGTAACCAGAATTATGGGAAACCCCCCATTGGTCGTTGGCCCAGGTGTTTTCACGGGGCCATTTGACATCAGATTAGCCTACGCCTTTGCTGATACATGAGCCTTATTCTAAAGTCCTCAAAGGGGCGTTTAGGGTTTAGGGTAGGGGCTATTAAGGAGGATACTAAGAGTTTAGACTATAGCTCACATGGCAGATAGTCATTTCGGGCGCAAACCCGGAAATCTCCATGCTAGACCCTTACGCCCGAACCCCAAACGCTTAAGTTAAGGGGTTTTGGGTAAAATCCATCCCTCATCCACAACTTCAACCCTCCCACCTACCACTCAACAACTGTACACAGGTGTCTCAAACTGTTCGTCAGCTCGGGGTTATAGTGGGGTTATACTGGTGCTATATTGGGGTTATATTGGGGTTATATTGGGGTTATCGTGGGTTATATTGGGGTTACAATGGGGCTTTATTGGGGTCATAATGTGGTTATTATGGGGTTATATTGGGATAATGGAGAGGAAAATGGAAACTCATATTTAGGGCTTAGGGTTTAGTCTTATAATAAAAGCTTGAAGCTAGACGGCTAAACGAGGAGAACCTAATTTTGAAAGATTACGGACTAAAGCCTCCACCAGACTCAAATCCTACCAACCCTCCTAAGGTCTTCAAACCTAAGCCCTATCCTCAATCCTAAGCCACCCCCCTCCGCCCCCCCCCAAAAAAAAACACGCACACATATTCTTATAAGCAGCATAAATTTTGCGGACCGCAGACCTCGAATGTTTAGCTACAAGCTCCTCCAAGCCTGAGAGGGCTGTAAGGTTTAGGGAGTAGGGTTCAGGGATGAGGGTTTTGGGTCTAGTAAGTAGGGTTTAGGGATTTGGGTTTTGGGTCTAGTTTGTAGGGTTTAGGGATTTGGGTTTTGGGTCTAGTAAGTAGGGTTTAGGGATTAGGGTTTTGGGTCTAGTAAGTAGGGTTTAGGGATTAGGGTTTAGGATTCGGGTTTTGGGTTATGGGTGTAGGGCCTATGGCACAATAAATCAGGTTGTGGGGTTGACTGAGTAGCTGGATGTGTGCAATTTACATATGGACGAGCTCCTGCAACCCTATTCTTTTCAAAAGTAGCAAATTTGTTGGCCGAAGGAGCTCAGCAACAGGGCTAAGGAAGTGGTTGAGATGCTTCAGGTCAATCCCCCTACAGTACTAGCTCCTCAACATGGAGTTAGGAGGGCCTTAAGATATTGGTGGTTGTCAAAATTATGGTCCCTTTCTGGATCCCTATTATTATATGGCACCTAATATTTAGGGTACCCAAAAAGGGATCATAATTTTGACAATTACCCATATGGAGTTAATCGGGCCTTAATATATTGCTACCAATTACTGGGTGGGGATTGAACCAGGAGAGGCCAGCACCTCAGCTCACAGCTCACGCTCATAAATTCACCCTAAACCCTGAACTCTAAGCCGCCCCACCCCTCAACCCCGGGGTTTAGGGTTTAGGGTTTAGGGGACTCAACCCCTAACCCTAAACTCTAGACCCGAAGCCCCTAACCCCCCTAAACCCCTAAACCCCTAAATCCTAAACCCGTAAACCCTTAAACCTTGTGCCCTGATACATGTCAATGTCAGCCCCACCCGCGGCAAGCCTTAGGCCGCCAGTCCTTTGGGTTTAAGTTTTTTAGGCTTTAGGGCTTTTAGGGTTACGGGTTAAGGGTTAAGGGTTTAATTTGCATGCGAGCTATAGTCTATAACCCCCCACCCCCCACAATAATGGAGCATCACATGGAAAAGAACATGTAAAGTTTGATGGAAAATGCTATATAGGGTTATGTGAGGATCATGTGAGTTATAGTCTAAACCCCTTGAAGGGGGTTATATAGGGGAACCTTTAGGGGACTACTATAGCAGCTATTAACGGGGATACTATGAGTTTAGACTAAAGCTCATGTATATAAAGCCTCCGTACACCTTCCATTCCAGACTGGCGGGTTGGGACTATCTTGTTAGGGTGTTTAGGGTTTAGGGGTTTTTGGCTACCTGAACGCAGGTACTGTAGTAACACTAGGTTTATAGTTGCGGATTACATAGAGAAAATGGTAGGGATCCACCAGCGCGTATGCGCCGGTGATTCTTTAAATCCTGATCAGACCTTTGTGTGCTTCAATAACAATCGTCACGAAGCCCATCTCATGGATAAATGCTATGAAGCTGGTAGCCGCAAACCTTGATAACTGCGCGTTTCAGCTTTGAACCTTACCCCCCCCTCCTCAAATGGCATCTTCTAAAAATGATCCTTAAACGGGCCGCCCCATACTGACTGTTTAATCCCATATTCCCAGGGTTCGTAACGGCCTCCTCTTTTGAGAAGTACCTAAAACCCTAAACCTAAACACCTGGGTAGCAAATCCAAGCATTGCACGGAGGATGAGGAGGTGCCGCCGCTGGCGAACTGGGTTCGAGTCAGTGCCGACCCGGGCTCTCTGGTTTCGGCTACGGGGGTATGAGCTGCTGTCAGTACTGTGGATACTAAAAGTCCTGCATGACTCTAAGTACCTTATACTCTAGGAATTACGGTACTCCAGAAAAGTAAGGTCAGGCAATATTTTAGTACACAATTAAGGTATTAGCCCTATTAAGGGACCCTTAAGAGTGGATATAGGGGTCCCTCTTATAGTTTAGTATAGTCCCTAATCTAGTGCCCAATAAGAAGCCCATGGCCATTAAATTCTGTAGGAAATATCTGGGGTTTCTAACCAGGTGTTAAACAGTAACCAAACCAAAACGAGGGGTTCCAATCAAGGGGTAGAAGCCTCGCCCTTAAACCCCAGACACTAAACCCTCAGCCTAAACCCTAAACCCCAAACCCTAAACTCTAAACCCCAAGCCCTTTACACCCCAAACCCTAAACCCCAAAGCCTAAACCCTAAATCCCAAAGCCTAAACCCTAAACCCCAGACCCTATACCCTAAACCGTCAAAGCCACAACCGGCGCCTTGACCATGTTCATCCTCTTACTGGTGGGAGAGGCAGCAGCTACTATTGTATCGGACTGGATAACCATCTGCCGTCTGAAATACCACCTCCCTTCTTGTGAGCACTCCCCCTTATATATATAGAGAGAGAGAGAGATAACGTGCTATATAATGGTACTATGCTGTGGGCAAGGGGGAGGGTTGTTAGAGTGGGGGGATGATGCAGAGTTATTCTAGGTATCCACTGCCCTACTCTATTGATGTCAGGGCTTCTGGGTGCAGCAACCTGGTTGACATGGGCTGCCCTAAAACATAAACCCTAAACCCTAAACCTGAAACCCTAAATCGCATATGAATTTATAGCAGCACCTGCCGCCTCTTCAGGGTGCAATTCCCTACGTGAGGGGCATGGGTTAGGGTTTAGGGTTGAGGGTTTAGGGAATTCAAGTTGAAGAGTAAGAAGCTTATTGGCTTAATCCTTGTGTAAATACAGTTGCGAACCCTATACCCCAAATCATAAACATCATTGCAAATATAACTACCACCCCTGGGCTGTTCAACCATGGCTCTACAAGTTACGGCCTACATCCATCCTAAACCCTACACCCTAAGTCCTAAACCTTGAACCTTAAACCCTGAGCCCTTAACCCTAACTTCCTTTTGCCAAAGGCCTTAATTTTTAGGACCCCGTTGTACAAGCCCCGAAACCCTGAACTTGAAAGTGCCTAAACTCAAAACCGCTGTTTTGGGGCTTAGGGTTTAAGGTTAAGGGCCTGAACCAGAAACTCCTAAAGTTTAAGGCTTCAACCTTGAACCCTGGACCCCCAACCATCTAACGGAAGGCTTTTTCGGTGTGAGGAAAACCTGAAGCCAGCTTTTTGGCTCCGAAGCTCGTGGGGAGTTAATGAGTTCCGCCTTTAATTTGGCTAGGCTTTAGGCTTGAGGGTGTGGGGCCTATGGAAAATTAAGGTTTCAGGGTGAAGGGCTCAGGTTAGGGTAAATGGTCAAGGGCGTAGGGCTTAGAGGCCAAGAACTGGTGCTTAAGCCGCATCGTCCGAGAAGCTCACGCTATCTCTGCATGTTTGGATGCAAAGGCTCAGAGTAAACCCCGAAGCCCTAAACCCTAAACCGCGTGCTGGGACATGATCCTGCTTAGCGACCTGCCTCGTGCTTTGATGCCTTATTCGGGTTTGGGGTTTAGGGAATTGTTTGTACAGTAGAATGGCGCTAGGTGAAGGCAACCATGACACCGGCACAATGATTCAGGTTTTAACGCTATTGACTTTTCTTATAAGGTCTAGGTTTTAGTTGAGCGCTAGAGGTTCAGAATCAAGGTTCCGGATTTTGTTGCAGGTCTAGGGACATCCTCAGCACACCCGAGATTCTAGAGTCTTTCACCGTGGCACTTGCCCCTAACAAACCCCTTGACTCCACGTAGAAGAATGGGCCATGACACTTACGTGCTTGCTGCGGGCATGACGGTGGCAGGCACGACTTTTGTGCTCCACATGTTTTTTAAGTTTCGGGCTCCGAGAGAAAGGTGTCTCAGGGGTTTAGGCGTCAAGGTCTTGACGCTAGAAGAGCATGGAGAGTCATATTGGGAGTATACACTATACACGGTTCTGCTTTCTTTACTTACTGGTCCGCAGTAGGGAATAATAAGGGAACCTGCTATATAGGGATTGCATAGGGATCATATCACCGTATTCCCTACTGACAGACAGTAACTTTAAGGGATCTAGTTTTGGATCCTCGTAGTGATCTGCTCCGGGATTTCAGGGTTTACCGGCAGTCTGTTACGAGGTTGGATTCGTAACATGCCCGGGTGATGAAAGTTTCTGGCTGTCAAGCAGGCCAGTACGGCATACTTTCAATATACGTAGGAGAATCTCAAGGACATGTCATTCGAATTGGTGAGCTCTTTTCTTTCATAATATCCTCTCACCTACGCCGGCACTTTTGCAGAACTTATTTGTAAAGAGTGTACATTACAGTGTACAGAAGTATTGAGGTCTTCCAAGCTTTTCTAGAACATCCAGGCTCCTACGAACTGACTTTACAGATAGTAACCAGAGTTGTTTGAATTGCGTTTTCTCGATTTTCTACAAGAAGACTGCTTGCATAACTTGTACATAACAAATCTTGTTGTGACAAGACCTGTGCTGCTCCCTTTATACCTCTTTCAGTGCATATCTTTTCCATGTTTTGGTCAGGCGAGTCTGGGTGGAACCCTAAACCCTGAAGCCTTTCGATCTACCCGAAGTAAACTGCAGTTTGTCTCATGATGGTCTAGCTTCCTAAGATTAAAGCTGAAGATTAGGAAAAAGGTACCCTTATTCTTAGCAGATTGCTGGGGAACGTGGTTCAGCTACACGCATCACTCAAGGAATAGCTTCCCCAATCCCTGCGGCACCGTCTTCCTTAAAGATCTAAGAATCCCAATATGACCTGACCCTTCCCCAAGAACTGTATGCATCCTCAAGTCACAAAATCCCAAGTGCCCAATTAGTGGGCAAATCGAACCTTAGGCTGCGAAGGATTTCAAGGATGCACCACCCTAACCCAAATCCTAAACCCTGTATACCCATGCTATACTAATTTAAGCCCTGAACCCTAAACTGCGGGCCAGGTATCCCAGGCCATGGACTGGGTTGCTGTAAAGGAACTTAATTAAGCTACCATAATATGGGTATGTAGGGTTTAGGGTTTAGGGTGAACAATATGGGTATATCGTAAATAATAGGGTTCCCCTAATATAGTAACTTGAATTAAGTTCCCTGACAGCAGCCCAGTGTTGGGACGCAGCACCTAATCCTTAGACTCTACGCCTGAGGTCCATGTTTGGCGTTCACGGATTAGTGCTTACGGTTAACTTGAGTTCCCAGCCATAAGCAGGGCCAACATCCCCCTTTGATCTGGAAAGGGGAACAGCAAGCTCAAATGTGAGCCTAGACGAAACTCAAAGCCCCAAACCTAGGCGAGGCATAGCAAAACCCAACCCCTAAACCATGGATCAGCTATATCAAGCCGTAAACCCTAGCCCAAATAAGGTACAGCAAGCCTTAAACGCCTCATTCTGAACCAAAACCCTCAACAGTTACTTCTAAACCTTAGCCACATCATTCTGAACCTAAACCCTAAAGCCTGAACCCTAAATAGTAGTTTCCATTTTCTGTTCCATTATCCTTATATAACCCCAATAATATACTCTAATATTCTATATTGAGCCGAAGCTCCAACCCTGAAGCCCTGCAGGCGCTTTGCATGAAGAGGCGGCGAAAGGAGGCCCGCCGTCATGATCACCTATACACCCTACCTAGACCTCTACACTTTCTTGGCGGGTCAGAGCGACTTAGTAAATAGGCTGATAATTGGGATAATTGTGGTTATTAATAGGGCTCATATGGGTACCTAGACCTCTTTCCCTTAGGCAGTATTCATAGACTTTAGGGCTCAAGGTAGGCATGACTTGTATACTTGGATCCCTAGGGTACTGGTGCATAATTTGGGTGCTGCCCCTACTCTGTGACAGTTGGATGATGTTCATCATATGGCTGCATATAGCCCTTAATATGACCTTTGATATCGACTGTTACAGGTAGGGGCAGTGCGCATATCTATACCCTACCCTTTTCTAGGCTACCTAGAACTGTCTGTCTCCCCAAGATTAGGTACCCATAGGTACCCTAAAAAAAGGGTAAGGTACAGAGGTCTAGGCAAGGGCCCACCTACCTAATAGCCTAGCTCGTAAGGACATTGGGAATTGTTTTGGTCCAGCCGTATCTGTTTGACGCGTTGGAGCTATGGTCTTAAGTCCTTAAAGGGGGGCTATATAGGAATTATATAGGGTTCCCATTATAGGGATTAAAAAGGAGGATGCTAAGAGTTTAGACTACAGCTCATTCAGTCCGAAAGTACCGATTGAACCCATTTCAGGCCAAAGGATGGATGATTTGAGTATGTGGATCCTCCTTACAGACGTAGACTACGCCATTCACTTCAACATCTTCCCTTACCTGTTTGCGGTACATATAAGGTTACGTAATGTAGTTGTTGCTCTGGACTTTGGATTCTTCGTTCCGATTTGATCAAGTGTATGGGGAACTTATGGAGAATGAGTGCGAAGTACATCGGGATTGTACAGGGAGGATTTCGGGACTGCATGCTGAGATAAACAACTTTTCCGGAGTTGGTGCACACTGTTAGTTTTTAAGTTTGAACTGACCGCTGCTCAGGGTGCCGTTGCAGTTCATTGGGCCAGAACAGTAGCACCCCACTCATGCTGACAATGGCGAGCCCGAAGTGGCTGCTCAAGATTAAATGGAACTACGCGGACCGCGCCCTCTACCTTAAGAAGTCTTGCGCTATATCAAGGGGTTCTACAGGGGTGTATGAGGATTAGGCGTACGTTAAGAGGACTAAAGGGGAACTTTGGGTCAGAATTCTGAATCCTATCTGGGCGTCTAGGCAGTGAGTGCCAGTCGGGGCAAGCATCAGAGAGTTTGGAAACCTTGCTTGCGCTAGAAAGGGAGTTCCGTAATTAGACCTCATCGGGATCGGGGAAGGATGGGCGAAGCAAGGGGAGACCAGACGTCGTCCAGGCAGTTGCCACGCGATGGTAGCATCAAAGCCTTTCGCAGGCGATTGTGGCTGTGCGGGCAGAGCCGCACCCAGATCGCATCCTACTGCGGCTGGGTCTGCAAGAGGCGGTCCTGCGAACCGTCAAGGCCACGCAAGTTGGCAGACAGACAGCGAGCATGGACAACGCGGCCGGCAGGACCATCCCGACGCCCGTCGTCCGCGCCAACGGGTGGCTCAGCGGCCGGGCTTGCAGAACTTTTTTGCGGCGCAGGGCCAGAGCGCCGGCCAAGCACTCCTTGGCTTCCTCGGGCCGCTCCCTCTGCCCGGCATCAAGCTGTATGAGAGCATGCTGGAGCTTTGCATAGCGCAGGGTTCGAGCTTGACAGGGAGCCGAATAAAAGGGTAATGTATGGGTATATGTGGGGGGCATGAAGAGGTATATCTGCAACCCCAATTACCTACGGCTTTGAAGGATCTACCCCCCAAATAGGGGGTATAAACCATAAAGCTGGAGGCAATTGGAGCTACAGGTATAGGAACAGTTCCATAGTAAGGATATCTAGGGATACGCAGGGTGTAAAGCGTGCCGGAAAGATCTAGACAACCAATTGGCATCCTCTCAGGAGGACGCCCAGAAAGGCATCATTTATCGCAATCTTTGACATTCCTAACGTCATCTGCATAAACGCTGCTATATTGCCCGCGCTGCCATTTCGTTGTGGATGCTCCTTTCCGCTTGACTCTCCATTCCTGGACCCTAAATCCCAATTCCCGGAGAATCCTAGGACTCAACCCATTCAAATCATTCCCAAACAAGCACAGCCCTCCCATTTTGGATTCTGCCCAACATTGGAGGTTGGCTAATGCTTTGCTTCTTTTGGGGTGCCGAGTGCTAGCCGCATGAATGGTGCACAACAAGCACACAAAGTTTGTGCACCTAATCCCCAAGCCCCTAAAACTAGCTCATTGTTAAATGTGCTTTCAGATCTTTATTATGCTCGGCCAAGTTCGGGATACACAGCCGTTCTTCTCTAAGCTACGCCACTGAGGAGCCAGTCAGTTAACAAGTCGCTTTGGTAACCCCAGCCATTCTGAACATAAGAATCCTAGAAGAGTCATATAGTAGTCAAATGGTCCTTATTTGAGGGGTTCGAGTAACCAAAATCCCCAAAACCCTACGTCCTAAACCTGGACCCTAAATGTTAAATTCCGAACACTAAATCCCAGCCCAAAAATCTTACTCCCTAAAACTTAAATCCTAAGCCTGACACCCT
This sequence comes from Symbiodinium pilosum, assembly GCA_905231905.1. Taxonomy (NCBI): domain Eukaryota; class Dinophyceae; order Suessiales; family Symbiodiniaceae; genus Symbiodinium; species Symbiodinium pilosum. Next base: position 116,467 of record CAJNIZ010045959.1, read on the forward strand.
TGAATCCTGAACCCTAAATCTTAAACCCTAAACCCAAATCCCAGACCCTGAACCCTAAATTGCCAGTTACCGAAGGCCTGAAGAAAAACATTCCTCCAGGACCCAGCGCGCTGCTGCAGCTGGTGAAACTTGTGCCCAGGGCTTCAACAGGTTCACGGTAGGGTTGAGGGTTTTGGGTTTAGGGTTCAGGGATTGGGGTTTAGGGTTTAGGTTTTAGGCTTTGGGCGTCGGGGTCAAGGCGCGGGATGTAAGGTTTAGGGTTGTGGTGGCTGTGGTAGCGCTAGTGAAAGCAGCAGTAGTGGTATTTGTTGTTGGTGGTGGTTCTTCCTCTAAATAGGGTTCATTTTACCGGTAGTTTTGCCTACTGTTTAGGGTATTAGTAGGTCTGCCCGGGCTCGAGGTACGACTAGGGCTTAAAGTTCACCGTCATGGGGTTTGAGGCCGCCTTCCTTTGAGAGTCAGTATATGCAGGGTTTCGAGGCTTGGGTTGCGGGCACATGTAAGCTGGAAGCGAAAAGTCTCGCGCTCCGGAATATGGGGTTCACGCATGCGTTACATTTTTCGGAGCTTGGCTTTACAAAGCATCGCCAATGTACAGCAACTTCGAAACGGGGAAAAAAAGGATTTGGCACACTGGCACGGAACGTGGCAGTTTACCATTTCTATGTTACCGGAGCTGCTGTTTCAAAATTAAGGTTGTGGTTTTAGGAGCAACCTCGTTTAAGCTTCCAGCTCATAATTTGACACTGAGTGGATCTTAGAGGTTCGGGTGTATTCTAAGGGTTGAGGGGTTTCAGCATTTATGGCTCCCAGGGGCCCCCTCCACTCTTCCCTCTGTTCCTGTCTCTTCCCATGATTGGCTCTAGATTTACAGGGAGGGGCCCCCTAGTTGTAAGCTGGCTGGCTTGTAAGTTAGGACATCTGTGGTTGTAAGTTCCATAAGTTCTAGATATGGGACTTCGAATATTTTTTATGTAACCAAGGGGCCCCTCCTTGTAGGGCACCTCCACCCACAACCAGCTACTGGCGGCGCCTGCTTCTTGCTGAATGAAATTCTGTTTTCTTCCTGCCAGAGCTGTTGCAGGTTCTCTGTTATGCGGTCCTTCAAAGACTGGGGGGTGAGCGTGGGAGTCGGTTATGTGGGAAGTGTACCCAGAGTGTTCTGGCATCATGTAGCAACGATGCAGAAATCTTGGCAAACCCTGAACCTTAAATCCCTAAACCGTACAGGGGATGTAGTGCGGGTTACTCCTTCTTAGAGGAACCTCAGCACCCGATGTGCGGTTGCCTGGGTAGGTTTCAGCAAGGTCAGGAGTTGAAAGAAGTACGAACGTGCCCATGAACCTGCAAAGAAAATACGCTAAACCCACAGGCCGAGACCCCTAAACCTAAACCCTAAACCCCCAAACCCTAAACCCCTAAATCCCTAAACCCTAAAATTTAAAGCCTGAAGGTGGCAAATTTTCACTAAACCCTAAACCCTGAACAAACCCCTAAATCCCTAAACCCCTAAATCCCTAAACCCCTAAACCCTAAACCCTAGACCCCTAAATCCCTGAACCCTAAGGTGGCAATTTTTTCCCAGGTGCCAGACCTCAGCCATGGACCTCTACGAGAGGCGCCCCCATGGCTGGCTGTGGGGGTAAGGGATGACCTTGTGGGTGCGTAGGATGTGGTTTAGGGTTTAGGGATTAGGGTTTTAGGGTTTAGGGTCGCGTGTGCA
>CAJNIZ010045959.1:118289-129509 GCA_905231905.1 Symbiodinium pilosum
ACGCGAGAGGGTTTAGGGTTGAGGGATTTAGGGTTTAGGGGTTTAGGGGTTTAGGGTTTTAGGGATATAGGGTTTAGGGTTTAGGGTGCATAGGATGGATGGGGAATGTATACTTGAGGGTTTCCTAAAATTAGGGGTACCATTTTGGGGGTCCCCATAATAAGGACTATAGTATTTTGGGGTCTATATTGGGGTCCCCCTATTTTGGGAAACTACCACTTGGAAGTTCAGGGTAATTACAACCATACTAAGCACATACTTATAACCCAATGATACACCCCTTGAAACCCTCATACGGAATACAGAAGATCATACCTCAGAGGTCAGCGCATATCCATCTGTCCCACTGTTGAGCAGTGACCCACACTGCTCCCATGTTCTCCAAATTGGGGAACCATGAATACAGACCATGCGTGAATCATCGGTCTATCTTGGGAGGACCCCCCCACCCTGTAATAGTGGTATAATAAGAATAGAAGAGGACCCTAATATAATCCCATATAATCCCCTATAGTCACTATTACTGGGTGGGGGGTCCACCTAAGGTCTATCATTCGACTTTCACAGGCAATGGCAAACTTGGTCATCAAGGCCCTCCTCCAGTGCCAGGCCCTGTGGGAAATCTTCAGGGCTTGGGGTTTACCAGGCCCCAGCTACCCTCAAATGAGGTCCATTTGAGGTATTTGAGCTCTATAGAGGGTACTTTATAGGGGCTAGGTAGGGTTCATCTTCTAGGGAAAGGACGTTGTGGGTTAAGGAGTTACGTAGGGCGTGTAAGACGGGTAGGTTTGAAAAAACTTTAGAGTTAAGCAGGCTTCTGAAAGTGTCATCCGTGCCTGCGCGTGTCTTCCTTTTGTTTTTTGTTACGCGTTGTTTGGAAAGAGGGTCTAAGATTCTACCCCAAAAGGAACTATGTCGGAGCCCTTGACATTAGAAGGGAGCTTGTACTTGTGCGTCCTTCAAGTCCTGGATGAAGCAGGCTGATGTTGCTCGCTAAACCCCAAACCCTAAGCAAAAGAACCTTGCAGCCCGCATAGATAACACGATACAGGCCAGGTAGACATCAGTGTTTAATAGCTGTTTTACCGTGAACCCGCAAACTTCTAAATCCTCCCATGCATGCAGCCCAGCACATATGCCAGTTGATCATACTGTATGGGAGAACTCTGAAAATCATGCGTTCTAGTTGCTACTTGTTCCTGGCTATATAGGGACAGTACAGTTTCAGAAGGCCCATATTAGTCTTGCAACCGTTCTGCAAGCATCCAAGGACCTATATAGTAGGGTTTTAGGTGTTCTCAAACCCTACAGATCAGAGTACTACGGTGGATACTAAAAATCCTGCATGACCCTAAGTACCATATACATTGGGAATTATAGTACCATACTATATTAAGGTCATGCAGGATTTTTAGTATCAACAGTAGGGACCTAAAGCGCAATTGTTTGGGTAGTTGGAGCTTACAGACTTCATTCAGCCCCAACTTTGAACCCTATGGGGATAATGGAAAAGAAAATGGAAACTACAGGGATTATAGGGATTATAGTAGGGTTATATGATATTACTGTAGGGATGTATAGGGATAATGGAAAAGAAAATGGAAACTACTATTTAGGGTTTACGGTTTGTAGGCTATAGCCCCCCTTAGGTAGATAGAATATGGCTTTGGGTGTAGTTTACTAGGATCCCCATATCCTAAACCTGAAGCCCCAGACCTGAAACCCGCCTGCCCACAGGCGGACGTTCAGAAGTGTGTGAAGCTTCTTGTTGAGGTGCTGCTTTGGGCGTTGGGCTCTAGTTGGAGGGTTCAAGTTGAAGGTTTCGGCTTCAGGGTAATAAGAATGACTTTTTTTGAAGTGTAGCTGTGACCAAAGATATAGTAAACTTCCCTAAGTCCCCGAAGGCTGCAATTGGGTTTGAACTTGAATCATGCATGCCGTTTATCCTAAGCACTAAGCCCCGCATGAATCAATTGGATTACAATGACCCCAATTGTGTCCTAAGTTCCTTGATCCTTCAAGTAGGGTAATTGAGGCAAGTATTGTCGGGGTATACTCGGCGGTATACCTACTGTAATCCCGACTACCCACAGCTTCGTATCAATCACCCCCTTCATGCGCATAACCGATAGAGCTGTAGGTAATTGGGGTTACATAATCCCACTAAGCCACTATTTAACCAGAGTTTCCAATTTCATTTCCATTTGATTCTTCATTATTGGGGGAATACCCCCGGACCCTAAACCCTAGACCCTTTTCCATTTGATTCCCCAATATCGGGGTAAGACCCCTGAACCCTAAACCCTTTGCCATTTGATTCTCCATTATTGGAGTAATACCCCTAAACCCTGAACCCTAAACCCATTTCCCATTTGATTCTCCATTATTGGGGTAATACCCCGGAACCCTAGACCCTAAACCTTTTTCCTATTTTTATTCTCCATTGGATTACAGTCCACTTAAGCAAAACCATGTCTTTGTTGGGTATACTGTAATAACATCCCCATATACCGCATACTCTATCTACTTAAAGGGGGCCCCTAAACCCTATATGATATAACCCATATATTTTATCTACGTAAGGGTGCCCCTAAACCCTACACCCTATGTAATCCCCTATACAACCCATGTTTTATGTAGTTACGGGGGACTATACAGGCAGTTTCCCCTGGACCTCGCTTGGGTCAAGCTCCTCGGGTTGTTTTGGTTGCAACAGGGCGAAGGTGGTCTTTTCTTTGCTGTAGAGGCGAATGCGGCGGGGAATTCGCGATGTCTAGGTATAGCCGAACACCTGAAACATAAGTGCTAAAGTCATGTAAAGTTATTTGAGCTGTAGTCTTAACTCCTAGTATCCCCTAAACCCTAAACCCTAAAACCCTCAACCCTAAACCCTAAACCCCTTTACCTAGTATCCCCCAGTCCCCTATACGATCCCCTACATAACCCCCCTTTTGGGATGCAGGAAGCTGGAGCTTTGGGATTTGTAGAAGGCCTGGGCTTAGAACTCCTGCGCTTGCTTGTTTAGGGTTTAGGGTTTAGGGTTCTGGCGGCCTTACCTGTAACCTAAATTACCTATGGCTTTATGGATAAATGTTTGTTTGTTTTTTTTGTGTGTGGGGTGGTGGTGTGTCTTTCTATTAAACTATAGGTACTTCAGGTTACAGGTATGCTGGTATGGGGTGTAGGGGTTTTGGCTCAGGACCTTGGGCTCTTTAGGCTTTAAAGGGTTCAGAGCTTTCCCAGAACCCTAAATCCATACCGGCTTGATACCTGTCCCGCCTCATGACCCCTGGCAGATAGGGAGAATCCTTGGTGGTATCTATGGGTCTCCCTATACTACATTCCGAATTCCGTAAATGAAGTTGTTTAGGGAATTTAAGACCCAAACCATGGGAGACACCGCCACGGAGACGGCCAGAGGGCCAATGATGACGGCGTCACGGCCAAGGTGATGCAAGCGTTGGAGGAGGCCAGGCAGCGGGCCAAGACCAGCTGTGTCCGAGTGGATGCGTCGCAGCCAAATACTCCGCTGTCAGCCATGTCTCCTGCTGAGGAGGAGCCGGAACACCCTGGGGCCACGGCAGGCTATCTGGGCCTGGTCAGGACTATCGCCTGCCACCTCACCAATACGGACGTCCCTTCCGGCGCTGGCCAAGAGTGTGCGGCCTCAAGCCCTTGTGGGGATCATTGGGATTGTATTGGGATAATGAAAAAGAAAATGGAAGCTACCATATTACATAGGGGTTGTATAGGGATAATGGAAAAGAACATGGAAACTACCAGTGTAATTATGCATCAACTTTAGGGGTACCGAGACCTCCAGTGTTTTAAGCACCAGCAGTTCTATTTTGGAAGTACGCTAGATCAGATCCCTGCCAGGAGGCCGTCTCTAGGCAAAGGCCAAACAAGCCTTACGCAAGCCTAAGGTTTGTTTCCTGGGTCCTAACCATGGGTCTTTCAATCATTTATAGGGTATATAGCAAGTATATACAGACCCCAGGATTCAGGGCCCATACTAGGGGCCCATAGTTGGAACTTTTAGATCTGAGCCCTAAACCTTACGCCTAAACCCTGGAGCCTAAACCCTACACCCCAAACCCTGAAGCCTAAACCCTAAACCCTAAACTCTGACTTGTGTACCTAAACCCTGACTTGTGTACCTAAACACGATCGCAAGGCCGTGGCGACGACAGATCAGGAGCCCGCTTTGTGCCTCAATGCTGTCTGGGCGCTGAACGAGATGGAAGCTTTGTGGCACTTTGGTGGGTTGCTGTTAGGGATCCTGTTGGTTGTCTCTGGGTGCTTAGGGTTGTATGACTTAGGGTTTGGCTTTGTGCCAAACTCGTTTAGCATGTTAACGGTTAACGGCTTACTAAGTCTTGGGATTGAGGGTGGTTGGAAATTATTTGGGTCAACCAGAGTTCTTGTTCAGGCGGTTTTAGAATTTAACAGGTTTCAGGATTTGGGAGAATGAGACAGGTTTAGAGGGCTTGGGAGGGTTTATGGTGAGCTCATGGCTTAGGATTGTCCAGCGTTCACGAGGGAGATACAGCAGGGGTTTGCGAATTTTGGGCTTCGGAGAGTTTAGGGTTTGGCGTTCAGGCTTTCTCCGAAGGGCTTAGGACGAGGCTTGGGAGCATTCATGTTTTAGGGGCTGCGTTGGGGATCAGCTGCACAAGCACAAATCAAGAACAGCCCCATACAAAACCAAAACCTGCACGGTTTTCCCAAGTTATCATGTAATGCAACGAAAACGACCACCGTCCATCTCAGTCTGAGTCAGCGTGCCGCATAGCGATGGACTGGACATCCCTAAAGCCTATAAACCCTGCACCCCTAAACCCTTTAATCCCTAAACTAGCCGTCCTTGGTTGTTCTTGTATTTGATGACCGTACTGTACTAAACCTGGATGATGCCACCTTCTTGAAGACTGGTATCACGCCCTGAAGCCCAGCCGCCAGCCATTTTGAGCATGGGGGCTAAGAACCGTACATCCATTTTGTCACCTCCCACCCCCCTCAACGCCCAAAGATCACATGTCAAATATTCCCCTAAGGGTCCAAGGACCCAAATGATAGGGATTTAGTGGCCAAATACTATAGTATTAATGGTATTTGGGCCCTACAACCCTATTATTTGGGTCCTTGGACCATTAGGGTTCCTTGTATGTCATTTTCGGAATTTAGGTGTTTCATGCTACGGATGGGGAGGGTCTTTTATATCAGGCTCCACCCCATGCCCGGAGTCTCCTTTCCGTTCCCATAGCTACCCACTACAACACTGTATGTAGGGTGTTTAATACTCGAGGCCAAGGATCAAAGGGATTGTCGTAATGACGTGCAATGTGCTTGCAGTAGCCCTACCGACAAGAAAATTGCCACAGATGGTATAAACACCCAGAGAAACCAATGCCCCCATGACCAAAGTGTTCCGTACCTAGTCTAAGAGGTGCAAGGCTCGTTTAGGTATGCTAGAAGCCCTCTTTCAACGTGCAAAGATTACGGTAGGCCCCGGCACCGTATACCCTAAACCGCGCTACTTTGTAGCTTGTGGTCGACTTCTTATCAGCTGGCTGAGCGTCCCCAAGCTTCCGCAAACCCTCAACTCTACTCTGAGTCCGGAGTCCAGAAAAATCAAGCCCTGCACCTTTATGCACGAACCCTGCCCGGATCCCTCAACTACCTTCTTTCAATTTCAAAAAAAACCTTAATTAAGATAAATCCTGGGTTTAGGGTTTAGGGTTGACCCCCGAGCCCGGGTTCAGGCACATACCAATCCAGCTGCAGCTGGATGGATTGCGCAGGCACGCTTTGGGAGCAGTACTGTAGACCCCTGATCAGTAAACTCCCCTTTCAGGGTCCTTAATAACCTTAATACATACTAGGATCCCCATTAAAATCACTATTAAGGGGAGGGGGTTCATCAATCACGTTTCTGGATTATGCGAGTTTAGGGTTGAGAGCTTAGGTATTCCTACAGGTCGAGAGTATATGAGTGTCATATATTCCCGAAAGCCTCAGCAACGTTTCTAGTAGAACAGTCTCAGAGTTTATGCTTATTGTATAGTATGATGGGCCTTTAGGGTATTCATTTCTGATCACAACGGCCCGAAGAATTGTATTATTTCTGTTCGATATATCCGTGCGGTGGATTCTGTATAGCTCACGTGGAATGCTATCGGTGTAATTAGTAGATTTCAAAGCTTTGTTCGGAAGACGGGTGCTAATTCCCTTTGCCAACTTACAAGGCTATATCTTGAGCGCAGGGATCTGCATTCAGGATGGGCACTTCTGCCTCGAAATTTTGCGAGCAATATGAAGGTAGATGTAGATTCTGGGCGTTTAGGATCTAATGGCCCATCCTGGTTACCAGAGAGCCCAAGTTTTGAGAGCCTGCTTTGGTGGTGGGCAGCGGGGGCGGGGCTTAGGGGGTCGATGAACTTGTTTTAGACGTGTTTTGCTTTGGGGTTTAGGGTGTACTGTTGTTTTTTAGTATCAGCACCGGAGTCAGTAAGACAAAGCTATGGTCTTAAATCCTACGCGGCCCATCAGGCACCAGTTGCAGTCCGATTCCATGTGCAGGCCTTTTGGGGTGCACCGGGAGTAGCCCATTGGCTTTTCAAAGTGCGCAACATTTTGTCATATTCCCTTGAGAAGCGTCTTTGCGCGGACATCCTACTTCACTTCTCGCAAAACCGTGGCATGTTGTTCCACGACATTCTCTCTGTAGTTGTCAGACATGAGTCCTTCATCCGCGATTCATGCCAGTCGGCCTTTCCCTAAACCCCTAAACCCTGAACCCTAAAACCCAAATCCTAAAGCCTATTTAAAACCCATTATGGTAGTTTCATTTTCTTTTCCATTATCCCTATAGAACCCAGTATAACCAGACAAAGCTTCGTCATTCAGCCGTAAGCCGTCCACCACCGACCCTGCCTATGTACCTGCCAGAAAAGGGGCTCAATACTGTAGTACTTTTGCCCTTTTCTGGGGTAGCAGGCCCCTAAACCCTATAGCCCCTCCCCTTTAAGTAGACAGAATATGGGGTATATGGGGATCTTATTCTAATATTGGTCAATCCCATATTCTATCTACTTAAGGGGGACTATAAGCCCGCAATCCGAAACCGCAAGCGTTAGGTCCGAGACCCTAGACCCTACTACACAGCTCCAAGCCTTCCTTTCTACACCTTAGCCTTGAGCCCTAAACCTAAACCTTATAGACCTTAGAGTCCTAGACCCTAAATGCTTGATGCTAAACTCCAAGCCTTGAATCCCATACGAGCCGCGGTCAAAATTTCTGCTTACTTCATATATTCTAGGCGGTAGTTGTTGCGCCAAAATCCCCGAGATCGATAAGGGACGTCCTAAAACTATAGGCAGAATTCATGTAAGCCAGGTTAAGGGAAGATCCCCCAAAACGTGGAAATCCATAGGGGACGCCCCAATTCAAAAACCAAGAGAGGCCAAACAAATAACTTGGACGCCGCCTCATATCTGAATTTTTGACGCTTTTATACCACCAGCCTAAACCCTTAACCCTAAAAGCCCTAAACCCTAAACCGCATGAGGCTGGAGGCGTTCAGGCGCTGCACAAGGCGCTTGTTGCCACTGGGTCGGAAGATGGTGCTTTGATTGAAGGGCGGCGTCTTTGAGGTTCAGCCTTTACTTACTGGGGGTTAGTAGGGAATATGGCAATATGTAGGGGTTGTATACGGATTATATTCTCTTATTTCCTACTAACCACCAGTAAGTTTAGGAGTTAGGAGCACCCTAGCCTTGACCCGCCAATGTAGTCCTTTTGTTGGCGGCCTGATAAGAATCCCAAAAATACCAAGTCATAGCTACTACGTGCTAGGTACCCCATTAGTACCCTTTTGCCCTTTTCATTTTGGGGGGTCTCCCTACTTAATCTGAACATTAGGAAAAGGGTACCCATACAAAAAAAGGGGTTACTGGGCAACCTAGCATTGGATGGTCCGGGCAAAAGCCTCAATCTTAAACCGCGAGGTGGTAGGGTAGAAGCTTCAAAGTTGGAATGCCAGTATCCACGTGCGCCGAGACTTAATTACGTGGATTTTATGGAAGTCTCGTCCTTTCAATGATGGAGGAAGTCTTGCACCACCTAGTGCCCCGAAAAAACCGTGGGTGGCATAATTGCGACTACTTAGCATGGTTCAAGTTCTTCGGCCTCTCACGCGAGTTTGTGGCTCTGGGTGAGAGAGGCAAATGTGCAAACTGGAGTTCCTCCTTAAGAGCTCTGCATAATCCTTAGTCGGGACGCCTTCCAATCCTCATATGGGCCAGGGTGCGTGTGTTTGGGTTGCGAGTAAAGGATTGTGTGTGTTGGGTTCTAGAGTTGTTGTCGGCTCCGACTCCGGGCCTGAGGCGTGACGACTTAGGTGTTTGGTTGTTGGGTTAGAATTAGAATCGTTTAGGGTTGAGGGTGGGAGGTTTGCATTTGAGGCTGTAGGGTCCAAAGCAGAGTGTCGCTACTGTAATCTACAACCACAGAACACACGTAGGTTGGATACGCAATTTGGGCATATTCTAACACAGATGAAAACCCGGGTTCATGTGGCTTAGGGCATATGGCTTTGGAATGGAAACAAAGTGGGAACTATTGTCCTAAACCCTTCATCTATCCTCTATTTGCCCTAATACCACTAGTAAGGAGCATATACCCCTATTTAAGGGTACACGGAGGGTCCTGCGTTGTGTTTAGGGGTTAGGGATTCTGGGCTGACTATAAGCCTTCAAAGCACAGACTGCTTCACCCAGGCCTACAGCAGCCACAAAGATCATGTCGACTGCTGCACGTGGCTCATGCGCAGCTCGGCGGGAAGTTTGTATGAAGAAGGGTGCAGGGGATCTACGGTGAAAGTTTCAGAAGCCCGACACCGTATACTCCTAGACGGCACCACGAGGCATGGCAACGGGTGCCCCAACCTCTCTTGCAATCATAATTTGCGTAATTAGTCCCAAAGCCTCTTAAATCGTTCATACACGTTCTATCCCTGCTGAAATATTTTTGCGAAGAGGGCCATAGGCCTACAGGCTTGGGGTTCAGAGTCACCAGTCTTATACCCAAGCTAGAGATCGCTTTGACTTTTTGGAGCAAAGGAGGTATTATTGATAGACTTCAAGGAATTGCTCTCTAGATCTGGAGATGCCTGCAAAATCCTCCTTTCATGAAATTTCTGCCAGTTTGGGGCGTGAACTGCATGAGAGACTCGGAGGTTGACTTACTGCGTCAGGGGGGAGGCGGGCCTAAGCTTACTGGTTCTCAGTAGGGTAGAAAGAAATACATTTTATAGGGATTATATATAGGAATTCCACCGGGATTGTACAGTATTCCCTGAGCCCCTACTAAGGACCAGTAAGAAAGTGCTCCTGCAGGTTCCACAGGGCACCACCTTCTCATGCCCTGTCAGGGTTCGGGGTTCAGGATTGCACTGTCTTTGCACAACATGAAGCATGGGGGACATTCTCAGCGATGAGACAATTACCCCCGCCACCACCGCCTTGTAACTCGGCACCTGACAGGGTACTTTCAAAGAGAAGGCTTCAGGCCTTATTATTGACGTTGAACAGACTTCTCCATACGCAGATAATCGACTGTCTTAAAGTTAGAGCTGCGGTTGTGAAGTGTCAAGATTTTCGAGCCCTCTCCTCGCAAGGCACAGTCGCTGGCCCTCAAGGCCTCATCCTGCTTCTCCGAGCCTCGGCATTTCAGAAGGTTTGGGGTTAGGGTTTAAGGTTTAGGGTTCAGCATTTCAAAGGGGTAGGATTTTGGGTTTTGGCAAAATTTGTGAGCGTCGGCAGACGGACTTCTTTTTGGGGACATCGCGAAGCACTTGCATTTGCAACATCTTGGTCTTTAAGCCCTTTTGTAACTTGCTGTTTGATAGTAGGGAATAACAGAATATACTCCCCATATGACATATTCCCTTGTTCTCTACTACTGTAGTCTCCTTAGGAACCCTAAGGAATTATTAGCAATACCTGTTCTTTTTTAGGTCCAAGGAGGCTACAGACTAAGAACCACCTCTTCTATAAGGTAACGTGTCTAGAGCTTCAAGGATGGATCACAGTACTTCAAGTGCATCTTGGGATTGACAGGACGTAGTCAGCTTCTGAACAGCCAGGCTAGGGCCTTTAGGGCTTGGGCTTTCGGGGTTGAGGGGTTTAGTGTTTTCGTTCAATAACCGATACATGAGAAGAAGGTAAAATGAGTGCCCAGCGCCATACACCCTAAATCCTATATAACCCATCATAGTAGTTTCCATTTTCTTTTCCATTATCCCCATATAACCCTAATATTATCCCAATGGGTATACAAATGGTCAAAAGGCCAATATACCACCTACACTGTCTTGCAGTTGCTCAGTAATAGTAGGGACTAATGTTATATACTCCCTATGAGATGGTCCCTGTATGATAGAGTCCCTCATTCCCTACTAACTCCCAGTAATTTGCGGGTCTGGGAAATATTTTGGCATCTTTCGGGTGCCTTATGCGGTCCCAAGTTTCAAGCATTCTTTTGTGGGGACAGTGACAATGTATAAGGACCCTTAGGCTTAGGGGTCCACGAACCCAAAAGATATAATATTGATTGTATTTTGGGCCCTAAAACCCTGTTATTTGGGTCCTTGGACCCTTAGGTGATGAGGAACTTCAGGTGTTGTGTTGCAGAGCATTAGAGGCTCGAGCTGTCAGAAACCTAAGTCCTTCAAAAGAGCAGCGCCATGCTATGAGATTGCAAAATGCAGGGGAATTAGAACAACAACAACAACAACAACCAACAACAACCAACAACAACCAACAACAACAACCAACAACAACAACAACAACAACAACCAACAACAACAACAACAACAACAACCAACACCCAACACCCAACAACCAACAACAACAACTACAACAACAACAATAACCAACAACAACAACAACAACAACAACCACCAACAACCAACAACCAACAACCAACAACCAACAACCAACAACAACCAACAACAACAACAACAACCAACAACAACCAACAACAACAACCAACAACAACAACAACAACCATCAACAACCAACAACAACAACAACCAACAACAACAACAACCAACAACAACAACAACAACAACCAACAACAACAACAACAACCAACAACAACAACAACAACCAACAACAACAACAACCAACAACAACAACAACAACAACCAACAACAAC
>CAJNIZ010045959.1:129609-152502 GCA_905231905.1 Symbiodinium pilosum
GAGCAAGAATGACAAACATTATCAACAACAACAACAACAACAACAACAACAACAACAACAACAACAACCAACAACCAACAACCAACAACCAACAACCAACAACCAACAACCAACAACAACAACAACAACAACAGCAACAACCACCTTTAGGGTTTTCTCTTTTTGGGTGCTGCACTCAGACCCTTGACTTTTGACAACTTGGGGATGCTGCAATGGCAGGGCACCCGCAAGGGGCCTGTGCTGTTTCGCATACTCCTTGAGCTTTGCCCTTGGTAGCTTAGAAGGTATCCTCGAACTTTGCAGGGTCTTTGTATAAGACAGTTATACAAGACAGTTGTGACTTGAGCGCCTAGCTCTTAGGGAGCCAGCGAACTCAGAACTAAGAAACACTTCAGCCATTTCCATACAACCTACACTTCAACATCGTAGAAGTGACCCTTGCCCCAAGGCTCGTTCACCGGGCATGTGCTGACAACATCTGTGTATGTTCTTCTGATCTTATGCCCACCCCACCCTAACCCTAACCCTAAAACCATAAACCCAAAACCCGAAACCACGACCACCTACAGACCCGAAGCCTGAAACCCCGAAACCCTAAAATCCTAAACCCTAAACCTTAAACCAAAAAAACCCAACAAATCCGTATCAACCCAAGCTCAGGAGCCAGGTTTTCTTGTTGAAAGCCTTTACCGTTTGAGGCTTTAAGGGGTTAGGATTTAGGGTTTGGGGTTAGAGGTTTCTTGTGTTTTTGTGGAAGCCCCCATGATCCTGTGGTAGCCCTTCCCTGGACCTAACGAGTAGGTAAAATCATGGCTCGAGGCCTAAAAGCATTCATTCTATGTATAGTCCCCCTGAAGTAGATAAAAGATGAGGTATTAGGGGATATTATTATATACCCAAAGCCACGTTCTATCTACTTAAGGGGGACTATAGACCTTACAAATTCGGCAACACCCTCAACCCTAGATTCCGCTGATAAAGCCTGGAACTTCTAGACTGGAGGATCTGAGCAGCCAAATTTGCCGGACAGCGTCGTTGCTTCCGTGCTCCGCGTCATTCAGAAGGACCGCAGGTCTCGTAAACGGCATCCTACTTCAAGGCCCAGGGGACTGCGACTGTAGGTTAGAGGGGGTTGTATACATGTTCCCTGGTTGGGGCTGGCTTGCCGCTACTCAGTATGTCCCCTGAGTCCTAAGTAGGGACATTAAGGGATTAGGGTCTCCCAACAGGGGGCCACCCTGCCACGCTAGGGAGGTTTAGTTTAGGGTTCCGGGCTTTCGGGATTCTAGGCTCCCGTACCATTTCAGAAAGTTTGTATATTGTTTGCCTATAGCTCTGGAACAAACCCGGTCCGGCTTCCATGTTTAATGTAGGACTCTATGGGGTTCTATCGTAAGATGGGTACTGCTTAATGTGAATTTGGTGAAGACCGCTTTTTTAGAATCTCCCGAAGAGGCACTTGGATAGTTTCAATTGTACTGTAGATATAGGGTCTACGGGGTTTGCCTAGACCCTAAACCCTCAACCCCTCAAGCTTGAACAACCCTAAACCCCAAAACTCATAAACTCCAAGTCTCTAAAGCCCTAAATGACAGGACCCCTAGGGTTTAGGATTTAGGGCCTGCCAAAGAGTGTACTTTACCTAAAGAGTATCCCTGAAATTGTATGACTGATCTGAAGCTTAATGTAGACCCATAGTTAATAAACTCCTTCCCATTCACCCCTAACCCCAATAATGGAAAACCAAATGGAAAAGAACATGGAAAATGAAATGGAAACTAGGGAATACATTGGGATTATTTGAGGCTATATAGGGATTATAATAGGGATCCTTATATGAAGTCCCTCAGTATCATGTCATACTGTAAGGTGTGCTGCTGCATTGTAGTATGCTGATGCTTTTTTAGCAAACAACAAACCCTGCAGCTCTTGCAGGACAGTGCTTGCTGGAAAGACGGCCAAAGCCAGCCGATCGAGGAGGTAAACCCTAAACCCTAAACAGGTTTAGGGTGTACGGTTCAGGGTTTGGGGTTTAGGTTGTTTGAATAGAAAGTCCTTTTTGTTTTGCACTGTTTCCTCTTTGGTTCAAGAGAGCTTTTGATGTTTGGGACATTGGTATCTCGAAGTTGGGGCCTTTGCGTCAGGGTGCGACTTCGGTAGGTTTCAAGGATTTCAACGGCTGAGTCCTCTCGGGCGTAGAGTCTTGGGACTGGCTGGCGGTATGCTGGCCCTCCCTTGCCAGGTAGGAAAGCAGTCAAAGTTTTTGCCAGATTAGAACCTATACATATCCCCGACTTGTTACTAGTTTAGATAGCCTTCATGTTTTGTAATCTAGCGTAATCCCTAAACCTTATGTCTTCCTGCATACTCCTACATAACCTCCATAAACCCTTACATAACCCTGCTGCCTACCCAGACCTTCCATGTACTCTCAATATACCCTAAATGCCCACGATTAGGCACCATATACCCAAGTACAACCCCATTGCCTTCCAAGGCTCCTAGTCCCAGTCCTTGCTTTTGTGGCTCAAAGAGACCTATAAACGGTCTATTTTCAGGGAGGCCCTCGTCAACTAGAAGGTCTGGGGTTTAGAGTCTAGGGTCCAGGGTCTTCTTAGTTTGGGGTTTGGGAAGGCCTTTCAAAGTTTGAGGACGCTAATACACAAGCAGACAAGACCCCAACCCAGGAAATAAGCTAGGGTATAGGCTTTAGGGTTTTAGGGTTTAGGCCCTGTAAACCCTATGAACTATACCTGGACATTTCCTCCAGCCCTGAACCCCAAATCCCAAACGAACGACTTCCTGACTTCAGTTGCTTGGGGCTCTATGGATTCCTCTGAGCGGTTTAGGGTTTAGGGTTTAGGGTGGCCCGGATGTAAGAGCGTAATATGGGGGTATACAGGGAGAATGCAAAAGAAAAAGGAAACTACTACACTATAATACTATAATGGGGATTACATATACGGGCTATATACGGTGATACGGGGATAACGTATATGGGGTGTTAGGTTGTCCCTTCTGTTGTCTTAGCATATCTGCAACGAATGTAATGTAAATGTCATACATCAGACTTCATATTCAATCCTTTACGCTCCTGCTGCATGGCTTCCCAACTGACCAGGAGACAAAAGTCCCAACGACTATATATCTTTCATGACGCAATTTTACCTGGCTCGGTTCAGCCACCAAAAAGGCTCTTAACCTGAACCCCAATTCCTATGCATCCCTATGTATATCCCTAGACAACCTCTAACACACCCTTCACTATTTGATTCAACCACTTGAGGACTTGGACATCCTTGTATATTCCTTTGCACCCCTACATATCCCTTGAAAGGGACCCCAACTGGCGATGCAGCTTACTTGGTTCAGCCGCCCAAACATTTTAACTCACATATTATTTGCCCTGCTCATACAACTCCGTCACCATCCTGCACCCAAGCCTTCTAGAAATGATGGTTTGCAAGCCTGAGGGGCTTCCACAGTAGGCTAGGATCCCAATCAGCCAGGAGAACCCCAAACCCATAAACCTAAACCCCAAGCCCTGAACACCAAATCCTAAACCCTAGAAACCACACATGCTTCTTCTGGCAGGCGCCAGCATTAGTGACTGCAATTGCCCAGCACGTTGCCAAGCTGTCCCCGGACCGCCGAGGGGTTCCAAGGTATAGGGGTTTGAGGGTTTAACGTTTAGGGTTTAGGGTTTTAAGGTTTAAGGTTCAGGGTTTAGGGTTTTAAGGTTTAGGGTTTGTTGGTTTTTGGGTGTTTGTGGTGCCGGGTGAGGGGATAGGGATTGCGGATTAGGTTGCTTTTGTAAAATGATGGTTCTTGGTGTCTGTGTGTGAACGGGTCAGCCTTTCTCATAGACATTGATGAGCGAGCATGTCATATGGGGTGAGTCTCCAGTCAGGGGCAATATGAGGTAAACCATTCTTTCCCAAACAAATGAAGTCCATCGGAAGTAATGACTTTGCAATTAGGGGCCATGAGGGGTATCAAGCCTAGAAAGTCTGTCATCGAGGCCAGCAGTAGGCTTGATGTCAGTTTGCTTTGTTTGAAAAGAGCATCAGCCAGCACTCTCTTTTGGTGTGCTGCCCTGGTAGTTTCCGTAAATTTCAAACCCTAAGCCCTGAACCAAGCAGTGATTTGCGGACACTCCATCTCCAAGACATGCTATGGCTTGCGGGCTTAGGGTGTAGGGGCACAACTCCTAACCCACCAGCCCAAACCCCAACCCCTGCCCATACCCTAACCTTGACCCACTGCCAAGCTGCAAAGGTCTTGAGACCCTTGACTGCTCCGTATAAGCTTTTGCAGTTCAGGTTTTCGGGTGCGCGTTTGCAGCAGCTGTTAGGCGGGCCACTTTTTCTAAAGTTATATAGGGAGTAAATTGGATTTAGGGTTTAGGCTTCGGGGTATAGGCATCCCTGTAAGATTATTTGGGCCTCTGCCGCAAACCTCAATCCAAGTTCCTGAGCCCTCATGCAGCCTAAGTCCCAAACCTTCATGTCAAAGCCTGAACAGTCAACAACAGTATCCCCTCGTAATGCTTGTACATGATCCTTGTAAAGTTGTTTTGTAGTAATAACACAGAAACCTGAAAGCTTGCCAACATTATAGTCCTAGATTCCTTGTAAAATGATGGTGTAGGGTTACTCGGAAAGACCTGAGGATTCTACTGGTCATTCTTTGGGCCCCAACGTACTTACTCAGGCACCCAAACCCACCCTAAACACTAAATCCTAAGCCCTGAGCCTTAACCAAGCTTGCACTGATGAACCCCAACGCCAGGAGCACCTTTACTTGGCTATGTCTCTGTGGGAGGCAACCTGGTGAAAGGTTTCGAGTGCTTAAGGGGATTTAGGGTTTTCGGGTTTAGGGTCTAGGGCTTAGGCTCGGGTCTGGGCATTAGGGCTTAGGGTTGAGGATTGGACATAGGTATCAGTACAGGGGTAGACGGGAATTGCATAGAGACTTTCACATACTCCACTCCCCAGTCTCTTTCAAGCACCAGTAAGAAAACTTAGACCCATACAGCCTAAACTCAAAATCCCTAAACCTCTACTGTCGGGGTGTTGCGCGCTCGAGGTTTGGAGGTGTTGAGGGTTGATCCCGTTTTAGGATTTCAGGGTTTAAGGTGTAGAGTCTATGCGTGTGGGGCTGTCGTAGTTTGTAGGACCGCTTTTTTTTAATAACGCCGGAACACGCGAATCAAATGGAACTGCATCTGGAAAGTGCCTCGGAAACCGGGCTGGGTTGAGGGAGTGTGGCTATGAGGTCTGGGGGTCAGAAGATTAGAGGGTTAAGCGCGGGAGCGCGAACGTGAAGATCGGCCTTGTTCCCAAGAGGCCGAAGCAGCTGATGATAAGTGGCGTTTCAGCGGCGAACAAGTACGTACTTGGACGTCGTCATGGCTTCAAATTCCTCCCCTAGAGGCCGAAGCAGCTGATGATAAGTGGCGTTTCAGCGGCGAACAAGTACGTACTTGGACGTCGTCATGGCTTCAAATTCCTCTAATACGCCAAGAAGTGATATGTTTTGGCAGTAGTTTGCATGTGCGACCAGTTTTCAGCGAATCAGGCGATTCTACCGGCTTCCCGGCTTTTGTGTAAACCTCAGGGTTGGGATCCCATCATGAGGGTCCAAGCGCTTTAGGGCAAAGCTCTTCCAAGACTTTCGACCGGAACCCTAGGCGCGAGATAAGAGCGGCCGACATGGGTGATTTGAGCCAACACACAACATGTGTTCTGTCACATCCAGGTCCACGCATTCTGTTTGTAGTCAAGGGCAGAATCTCCGCCCTCCACCAGTAAAGGGGTAGTTCCCATGATTAGGGAACCATTTTGGTACCCTTAAATTCGTTGCCATAATCCTAATCTATGATCCAAATGTTCTTCAATCAGATAGTGTAGCCATACTGATTTACGGTTATTCGGAGCGTGCTTATGCCCGCAAAACTTAGCCCGAAACCTAAACTTGAAACCTAAACCCTGAGCTTCTGAAGATTGAGTCCTTCATCCCCAAAATCAAAGCTTTAAGTCTAGACCCCCAAGCCCAAAACCTACACTTCGAAACCTACACCCTAGGACCTAGTCCTCCATGCCTAATCTCCGAAGCCTAGACCATAAACCCCACAACCAAACTTTCACAACCTAAACCTTTGGATGCTGCTTCCACAGAGTAACAAGTTATACCTTGCCCTTCATATTACCTCTGTTATGGACTTTTACTGGTGGGGGAAGTCCTAAAGCCTAAAGCCTGAATCCGGAAACCTTAACCCTAAAAGCCTACACCCTAAAACCTGAATCCTAAACCCTAAACCCTAAACCCTTAAACCCTAAACCCTAAATCCTAAGACCTTGACCCTAAACCCTGAATTCTAAACCTTTCGAGTAGGGGAGGGAAACCCAACCCTGCAGGACATGGCTGAAAATCCAGCCCTCAGCGGAAAGCTGTCAGCCCGTCTGCGATTTGCTGCTTACGTACGGTTCAGGGTTTCGTTGTTTAGGGCTGAGGGTTTGGGGCCTAGGACTTACCCTTGGGGGTTTAGGGCTGAGGGTTCAGGCTGATTTAGGCTTAGGATTTAGGGTTTAGGGCTTGGGGTCGGGGCTTAGGGTTTAGGTCTTAGGGTGTCGGGCTGAGGGTTTAGAGTTTGGGATTCAGGGCTAGGGTTTGAGGTTCAGATTTGCGGTAGTAGACGCTATCTGAACCCGAAACCCCCAGAACTGCAAATCCTAAATCCGGACACTAAACCTCAAGCCCTTAAACATCAAACCCTTAGACTCTAATCCCTGAAGCCCTAGGTAGGACAACACTCAAGTTATAACAAGGTTACCCCCCCTATAACTACTGGAAAGGCTAAAGCTACTGTTTTAGAGTTTGCTTGCCTAGCCTCAATCCCCAAGACCTCCCAACCCTCGATTTCAACCCCCAAAAGGGTTTAAGGCTTAGAGTCAAGGACCCTTGAAGGTTTAGAGTTAAAAGCCCTTAAACCCTAAGTCCCTAAACCCACATGGGAGACCATACATCCCTAAACAGACACCTTAAAAAACACTTAATCTCTAAACTCCTAAATCCCTAAAACCTAAATTCCCAAACCCCAAATCCGGAACCCATCTTCCAGCTGGCCAGGCTCCAACTTGGGGGCGCTCGCCTGGTCACAGCAGCCCTGGAAGTTAGCGTCCGGGCGCAGGAGTTGGATTAAGGATTTAGGGTGTAGTGTTTAGGGTTTAGGGTTCAGGGTTTAGGGTTTCGGGTTTAGCATTTCTCAGGGGGGTTGGGGTGCAGGGTTGGGGTTTATGGCTAAGGGTTTATGATTTCTCCTGGTGGGCAGTTTGTATAGACTTCGTATAGCCTCAGTAACCCCGCATGGGCCTTATATGATGACTGGTACAGTATGGGCCTTCTGGCAACTACCCATCTGGGGGGTTCGAGCTTATGTTGTGGTTTTACTGGGGCTACTTAGGGCATCCCCAGAAAATCTCTAAAGGCTTATGTGGTTACATAGTGTTGACGGCTTAGTGCTTTGACATGTTTCGGGGCTGGGGCATACTGCCTTGCTGTTAACGAAATTTGCTGGAAGAAACGGCTGCAAGGAAAACACAGTATGTAGTGCATATCGTCATTTTGACAAATAGGTTTTGTCCTCGACAGCAACTCAGCTTATGGTTTAGGTATTACATGGGGTCCAGTCACTGGAGCTTGGGGTTTATGGTTCATATAAGATCTGCGGTGCCTTGCATGAGTCACAGCTGTCTGGCTGATATAGAAAGGTCGCAGGCTATGCCATGAAAAAGACCAAAAGGATGTAAACAGGTTTCTCAAAAGCCCTACTTAACTGCAATCCCAAAACCTCCGTCCCAAACTTCTCAACAGGTTCTAAGCCTTAGATGCTAGAGCCTAATCCCGTAAATCCAAAACAGTACAAAATGTGGCCGAAGGATCACAAGACCGCGGTTTCCACCTGCCGCACAATTGTCGCGCTCACAAAGGCCGCGATTGCCTGGCACAAAGGTTGTTTTCTTGCGAAGTGATTGGATGTTGGGTTTGGTGGGATCATGATTAAAGATTTCGCGGTTTTTGCCTTGTGGCCTTGACTCAACCATTCTTGGTTTAGTGCTGAGAGTCTTATAAGCTGAGTGGCTGGCTTCTAGTCGTTTGGAATTTCACTTAAAAAGCATAATATATAATATGTGTACATGTAGAATTCGGTTACAAGAAAAGTCAACTCTGAGGAGACTAAAATTCGCAGTAGGGGAGTTTTGGCTGAACTGGTTAGCTTCTCAAATATCCCCATTCCTTCAAGTTCAGACAGCATCGTGTTTTACCGCTGTCCAGACATCCCGAAGCCAAAAAGTCACCAACGAAGATTGCTTCATGAGGTAGAGGCCCGAACACAAAATGTTCTGGGATCCGCATCTTGCGCATCAGGTACTTGCTGTGCTTTCGCAATCTAAAACTCCTTACTTAAAACCCCACTTGAAACCCTTTGGAGCACTATGACGTAAACGCCTCGTAAATTATGTTGCGGTCCCATATTCCAGCTAGAATCGTAGTATAGGGTACCTCAAATGGAGCTAAACATGACACTGGTGACCATTTAGGCCCAGCCCTACAATCAAATCCTTCATAGTTCGGTGTCCATTTCATTTTCCATTCGATTCTTCACTTTTGGTAGATACTTCGGGCCCTACATTACCCCAACCCCTTGGGCTCTAAACCCCAAACGCCTTGAAACCCTAAATCCTAAAGCCTAAACCCTAAGCCCTAAATAGTAGTTTCTATTTTCTCTTCTATGATCCCCCTATAACCCCAATAGAGCCCCAATGTACTACCCTAAACCCTAAACCCTAAACTGTGGTAGTTTCCATTTCCTTTTTCATTTTTCCCAAGATAAAGGTCTTAGACCCTAAGCCCCAATATAACCCTAATATATTATGGTCGTTTCCATTTCCCTAAACCCTAAACCCTACACCCTAAACAATAGTAGTTTCCATTTCCATGATCCCAAATAACCGCAAAAGAACCCCAATATATTACCGTTAACCCTAAACCCTAAACTGTAGTAGTTTCCATTTCCTTTTCCATTCTCCCCAACATAAGGGTCTTAAACCCTAAACCCCAATATAACCCTAAACCCTAAACCCCAACATAACCCTAAACCCTAAACCCCAATAGAACCCTGATATATTATGGTAGTTTCCATTTCCTTGGGTAATGCTAAACCCTTAACATTAACCCTAAACCCTAAACCCTAAACTATTATAATAGTTTCCATTTCCTTGGGTCAGGCTGGGCGCGTGAATGCGCTGCAGCAGCTCAGGGAGCAGCCGAACCTTCTCCCGGGTCTCGAGGCGGCCCAGGGCTTTTCAGAGGCTTTCACCCTATCTGGGTCCAAGGACCCAAATAATAGGGTCCCTTTAAAGGGGTTATAGGGGATATAGGGATATATGGGGACTATTTAGGAGGTCCAAGGACCCAAATAATAGGGTTTTAGGGCCCCAGTACTATACTATCAATGGTATTTGGGACCTAAAACCCTATTATTTGGGTCCTTGGACCCTTAGGGTCAGGGAGTTTTTAGGAAGCTTTGAGGGGTTCCGGGTTTGTTGAAGGTTTGGGGTTTTCGGTTTTGAAGGGTGGAAGATTTCGAGGTGCTTGAAAGTTGTTTTGTGGGTTTAGTGTTTGGGTATGCTGGTTTTAGGACAAAGGATCTGGGATAGGTCTCCTGGGCTTTGGAAGGATAAGAGAGTAGATTTAAGTTTCAGGAATTCGTGCTGTTCTGCATGGGTTTTTTTAGAGTCACAGGTCCAACCATTAGCATACAGTCTGTTCTGTGGCTCATGCAATGGGCTGTACAAGTAAGTAGAGATGGCTTGGCGCTTAATCATGTAGAATCTCCTCCTACGCGGGGAAACATTCAAGTTGCAGCAGGGCTTATGGTTAAGAATTGTATCGCCTGAGGTATTTGAAATGAACAACACTGATGTTTCGCAATATGATTTTAGCGATATATTATCATAAGATCCCCATATACCCCAGATTCTATCAATAAGGGGCACTATACATGGATACCCTCAATCCCGGCGGCCATGCTCCAAGGGTCACAAGAAGCCGGTGTGTGGTCATCACTGTAACCCACATGGTTTATGGGTACCCTACTTGGAGGTTCATGGGGCCTGTAACCGATGATAACTGGTACTTATGTAACACAATGATAACCCTATCAGGGTTCAGGAGTACAAGTGTAGCTAGATTATAGTTACCCTGAGCCTAAGGGTCCAAGTACTTCATATCCATATATCCACCCTAAATTGACACCTTTTACAATACTACAGTTATTATTACCAAAACCTCAAGTACCGAATCATTGGGTACTTGGGCCATTAGGGTGAACCCCCTAAGTACAAGCTAAGTCCAAAGCGCTTTACCTGGTTTTGTTCCCCGACAGTGCAAGCAAGCCTCCCCCACACAGGGCCGCGCAGGACCAAAAGCCAACCAGACCCTGCAGTGGTTCTCTTTTCGGTGGCTCCCTACAGTTGATACTCAAATCCCTGCGCGACCGCAGTATATTGTAGTACCATGCTCAAGGTACTTGGAGTCATGCAGATTATTAGTCTTGCAACAACCATAGAATCCGGATCTTGTTATGTTGTGATCGTACATTGAATGCATAGTACCTTGAAGCCCCACTCGAATTCGTAAGAACCCAAACAGCCCGAAACCGAATTCCAAGTTCCGAAGCCTGAAGCTTGTCAGCCCTAAACTTTAGCCCTAAAACATTCTCTGGACCACTAACCCAGGCCCTGTTTGAAGCACTCCGGCCCCTACATTACCCAGAGAGCCCACTTTCCCGAGAGAGACCTTTCTACCCGGTAATTAGAGGTTCCAGCTTCATTGATACTATGTTTTAGGGTTTAGGGTGGACATAGGACACCTAATGTGACTGGGGAGCTTAATTGATACTATGTTTTAGGGTTTAGGGTGGGCTAGGACACCTAATGTGACTGGGGTATGGGCCTTGTGTGTACCCACGCTGGTGTGGCCAGGCTGCAATGCAGCTGGGCCAAGGCAATTCTCGAACTTCATGTGGGATGTAGTCTGAAATCCTTAAAGGGCGGGCGTATACAGGGGTTTATCCTGGGGAGTATGGTGGGGCTTCTTAAGGGGGATACTAGGAGTTTAGACTATAGATCCTGTGGTAAGTTCTTGAAGTTATCATCATACCTAGACCCCTATACCATACCCCTTGTTCAGGATGCCTAACTTTGTGTGGGATAACGCCTGCGGTTTGGGGTTGGGGGTGGTGGTGGTATAAAACACCAAGATTCCAAGCCCAAAGATCCTAAACCTTGCTACGGTGGATGCTTAGGGTTTCGGGCTTAGGGGTAAATTCTGTAGGAACCCGGGCACCTACCTTGGGAAAATTCTTCTCTCATCAAATGACTGTTGGTGTTTTTTCTTTTAATGAAGGAACAAGAAGGAGGAAACAAAAGGAAGGCCCGAGTATCCTATATGCCAGGGCCCCCCCAGATGGCGGTCCTGCACGAGGGCGAGGGGCTGCACACGCAAACAACAGAAGCTTAAAACAACGGGACAACCCTAAACCTATAAACCTCAAACCCTAAACCCCTAACTTGTGTAAGGTGTACCTTGAATGCAGTGAATGCAGCATGGGGCCCTTAAAAAACAACAAAAAGAGCTCACACTCCGAACCCTAAATTCCAAATCCCACAGACCCTATAAAACACAATTCCCCACATCTACAATTCCTATATACTTCCTATACGCTACACATATGTATATATATATATATACACACACCCTATAAACCCTATATGATCCCTATATAATCCCTAACCTTAAACCCTAAACTATAGCCACCTGGACCCCTAAAGCCTAAAGCTGAAACCCTTCATGAAGAGGCCTGGCTGCAACTCGAACGCCAAAATCCTAAGCCCAAAGACTGCTCGGTTTTGGGTTTAGGCTTTAGAGTGGATGCTGAACATCCAGCAGGAACCTAGGCACCTAATTTTGGGAATCCTTTGTAGTCAGCTTGGATCATGAAAGACTTCGAACATCGACCGTGTCCAATTGAAGCCTGGGAGCCTTTCAATCTCCAAGCTTCTCTTCAAGCAAACGGTCCTCGTCTTTAATGTCGGGGCCCACATCTGTACTTAGAATAGGGTTTGGGGGTATATTCTACTACAGCTATAGACGACTTATGAGGGGACAGTCCCATACAGCTCATTAGACGTCCAAACTCCCGTCAAACGAGGGTTTCCGCGAAAGTCCCTGAATCCCATACAGCTCATAAGACACCCTAAACCCTAAACCCAGGTTTTCCCACCACCTTCTAACGAAGGGTTCCTTACAAGAAGCCCAGTGGCCGAATATCCCCTTAAACAAAACCCTTTAGGGTTTAGGATCTGGGTTTTAGGATTTAGGCCTTAGGGCTTAGTTCATGCAAGAACCCTAGTATCTTTTAAGCTACATGCTTTAACTGAGGTGTATTCCAAACCGTAAGTCCCAGACCTTAAACCCTTAAGCCTTAAATCCTAGACCCCTAAGCCCTGAACCCGAACCTGCAAACCCTAAACCCTGCACACTAAAAACCTCTACATCCAAGACCCTCAACCCGAAACCCTTATGCCCCAAACACCACAAACCCTAGCCTTCACTTGCCCTGAAACTCAAAATTACTGTAAACAAAAATTCATATTGTGTAGAATTTGGACCTAAATTCCTTCAAACATGAATCCGTGGAGCCTTAGGGTCAACAGGCTTCCTGACAAGAGCCCACGCTAAATCACAAACCTTATATAAGTCATAAGCCCCAAACCCTAAATCCTAAATCCTTAACCATAAACCCTACATCCTAAACCCTAAACCCTAAAATAGTAGTTTCCAGTTTGTTTTCCATTATCCCAATATAACCCTTATATAACATATAATCCCTGTACCGAATCCCTGTGAGGCGGCCGCTTGGAGGAGTTGGCCGGGCAAGCCTGGGCCTGCCTCACAGCGCTGCCGGAGGCGGTTTCAGGTTTTCGGGGTTTAGGGTGTTCGGTGTCTACCTGGACCCCAAAAGTACCTAACATTATTGTTTTCATGATTTTTTTATTTTACATACTTCGGGGTCCAGGTAGGGTTTACGGTGGATGTAGGGTTCCGGGCTTGGGGTTTAGGGTGTTAAGGGTTTAGGGTTTTTACGGTGTAGGGTTTAGGGCATTAAGGGCCCTACAGGAGACCGACGACAGGCTTGCCTCGCGCTGGCAGTCTCTCAGCCCGCGCACCCGGAATCGGCGCCTGCTTCGTCTGGCTTCCGAAGGTACTCTCCAGCTCCCTGGGATTCTTCGCATTTCAGCGGCGGAATCTTGGCTCTCCCCCCGAAGGCAGTGAGGGCGCACCGCCCCGAACAAAAGGCCAGGGGAAGAAGGCAAGGTAGCTGGAAGGCGATCTCAGGCCCTCTCAGGCTACTGCACAGGCAGATGCCAAGTATCTCGAGGAGATTGCCGCTGGAATCCCGCCAGGTATGGCGTTCAAACGCCACAAGAGCATGTTCCGCGCCATGGCCTATGCATTTCGTGTAGGCAAGGTGGTGCCCCGCAAGCCGCAGGGGCATCAAACTACGGGACAGCTGCCACCACTCCAGTCCCGAGGCAAACAGCATAAACAGGGGATGTGGTGGCGCCTCGAACGCCTCAGAAGGCGCTCCCCTCAGCGGACGAGAACAATCAGTCCACTAATTTGGAGCACTTGCTCCACTACCTGGAGGAGAACTTCCCTCCAGGTCATCCGCGCGAAAGTGATGGCACCAATTGGGCGAACCGCCGAGTAGGTCACAGCGCCGCAGATGATCTTCCGAAAAAGAGAAGGCCCGAATCCAAAGCCCAAGCCAGCGCCCCTGGGCCATCCACCACCCCAGGGGCTTCCGAAGTTTTTGTTGTAGATGTATGGTAGCTTTCATAAATAGAGGACCCTGGTGTAGACCCCAACATACTGTGATCCTTCTTCGGTGATAGGGGGTATCGCCAAAAGGTACCTGTAGTTTGGGCAAACTCCCTTTTGTATATACATATACACATTCATTTCAGGATTTTCCCAAACCCAGGGCCGAGTATGAAGCAAACCACATGGGGAAACGGAGTCAGGAAGTGGCGCCTAGAGGCTCAGGAGTGGGGAGAAAGTGTTTGGGTGTACTTTAAATAAACCTTAAACCTTGGTAGGCTAAGAAATCTGGCAAGCAGAGCTTCAAGCTCCGGATCTTGCGGGACACGCAGCGTGCACGGTTCGCGCCAGGAAGCAAGCAGGGATCAGGTAGTTTCCCTAGATACGTGGACCCATAACATAGACCGCGGAAGATTAAAGTCTTCAGCGCAGGAACCCCTCTTATCTCGGGAAACCTTTGTTTCCGAAACAGGCTCGAGGTTCCGTGAACAGCCCTTGACTTGGGCCCTTCCACTTCCGGATTCTCAAGTTCAGAATTTCAGGCTCTAGTCCTCAGTTGGTTACACCAGACCTTGACCTCTAATCCCTATCAAGGCTGAACATGTACATGCTTCGCGCGGCCTCCGCGCGGGGCAAATTCCTTCAAACTATCCGCACGTGTAACACCTCGTGCCCAGATCTAAAAGAACAAATCTTATGATATGCGGATTGTGGATGGAACAACTCTCGCACCACACTTTGTAATTGCCTCGCACCTGCGGAATTATAAGGTATTGGGAATGTTTGGTCGCGCAAATTTCCTCACGAGGGCACCTGCTTGGCTGTCTTTCAGCGTAGTCATAGCACTTGGTGTATGTTCTACGTATTTTTGTTTCATGCACAACATGTAATCCTCAACGATTTGCCCGTCTATTTTCTTCAGATTGCCCACACATTTTTCAAATCAAAAACTTAAGTACGAGGGGGCTGCAAGTTCTCACCTTCCCATAACTAACGTGGAACCCCAGTAGCCTACGAGGACTCTAGTTGTCAAGGGCCACATGTCATGTAAGTTTGGAGCAGCTGCCTCTACTCCTTACACAACCCCCTATGGCCCAAGAAAGTGGCCTAATCCCCAA
This sequence comes from Symbiodinium pilosum, assembly GCA_905231905.1. Classification (NCBI taxonomy): domain Eukaryota; class Dinophyceae; order Suessiales; family Symbiodiniaceae; genus Symbiodinium; species Symbiodinium pilosum. The sequence goes on from CAJNIZ010045959.1 coordinate 144,678, forward strand.
CCCCAACGCCTCACCCTGCAAACTTGTAATTGGCCAGGCGATTCGGCTGCTGGAGCATCCGCCCAGGGCCCTTGGAGATCGCGGTATGTACGGTGTGTGACAACCTCAGTGACTGAGAGATCTGTGAGGCTGTAGAGAGCCTAGTACACCTTAATTGACGAATATAGCTTAATTAAAGGGCACGAGGACCCTACTATGATTGAAGGGCTTGAAGGGATATTCCTGAATTTAAGGTATTGTTGGCTGAGGCTGTTCAGAGTCTTTGGGATCTAGCATGGAAGCATGCACGACCGAATCGTGACCCGCAGATGGCATGAGAAAACTCCGAAAAAGGTGTCCCAGAAGCAAGGTTGTAGTGTGTAGGGTGAAGCTTAAACCCTGGGAGAAGTAGGGCTCAGGGTGGTTTAGGGTTAGGCATTCGGTGATTTGGCATACTAGAAAGTACGTTGAGTCTGAGAACTGTTCATCTAGGTAGGGTCAGACCTTGTTGCAACCTTTGAAGCCCGAAGCCTTAGCCCCAAAGGGTCCAAGGACCCATACACAAGTACATACAAGTCTATACATAGGCCCCGAAGCACCCATATGAGCCATAGTCTAAACTCCTCGTATCCGCCTCAATAACCCCTATAGTAGTCCCCTAGTTGATCCTGTAAGGAGTTTAGACTGTAGCTCATAATATAGGAATCCTCATGGGCCCCGGTATGCATGACATAGCTACCTGAACGTTTGGGGAGCGCTGGCCCTACCTCAGCCCTTAAACCATGAGCCTTGAAATCTGAACCCTCAACCGTTTAGGGTTTAGGGATTTAGGGTTTAGGCTGTAGGGTTTAGGGATGTAGGGTTTAGGGTTTAGGGCGTAGGGCTTAGGTTTTAGGGTCAAAGGGGCTTAGCAGGTAGGTTAGCAAAGGGGATAGCCGGCGATTATAGTCAGACCAAGTCCCGCTGACCCTCTCGGTAAGCCCTAAACCCTAAATCCTTAAACCCTAAACCCTGTAAACCCTAAATCCCTAAACCCTATAAACCCTAAATCCCTAAACCCTATCAACCCTAAATCCCTAAACCCTAAAAACACCCAAAATGTGAGCGCCAGCCAAGGCTACAAGCTATCAAAGAGATGGGCACAACAGAGGCTCAAACTCCCAAACATCCGGCTTAGGGCTTAGGGTTCAAGGTTTGAGGTTCAGGGTTTATGGTTCAAGGATTGAGGGTGTAGGGATTGAGGGTTTAGGGATTTAGGGGTTCAGGGTTCTAGGGTTTAATGACTTACGGGTTAGGGAGCTATCTCCCAAACACCCATTATGATAGCTTATCTTACTGGGGGAAGAAGGGAGCATATGGGGTTCAGGATTTAGGGTTTAGAGTCCAGGGTTGATAGGGATAAGGGAGGGTAATAGATGGGGATCATATGGGGATTATGTTCCCATACTCCCTACTAATCGCCAGTAAGCCATGGTAGATGCATTACTTGTGGGTTAAGGGCTATGATTCTTGATTATTATGGGTTTATGGCTTAGGGATTTAGACCCTAAACCCTAAGCGCTAAAATGCATTTAGGCTGTTCCTGAGGTTCGGGTAGCTTCGAATTCCCTAGACCTTAGTAAAGCCTCAACGCTAGACCCCAGCCAAAAGCTACAACGCTTACCAAAAGTAGGGTTTAGGGTTTACGGGGGTCCCTGTTTAGCACTCGAAATCGTACTGGTGCTTAAGGAAGACTGGGGTCAAACAAGCTCCCCTATCATCCATGTATCTTCCTCATACAATCCCCATGTCAACCCCTCTAAGTCCCAACTTCAGTAGTGTTTTATTTGGGGATACTATGGTACCCAATAAAGAGTAAGATCATATCCTCCTTTGAGGGTATAGTATCTGATATAAGACATAAAATCTTACTGGGCTTAACCACCCCAAAAGAAGCTACGCACTTGAGCTCCTTTATTCCCTTACTCACGCCCGCACTCCCCTTCAAACACCAGCAAGGTTGAGCTGAGCACATCTAAAATGCCCCAAGTCCCTATAAAGACAGGTAACGATGGAACCCTAAACCCTAACAGCTATAGGGGGATCCCCAAAATCCACAACATAACCCCCCCCCCAGCCCAAGACCCTTGAACTGTAGGGGTGGTACTTGAAAAGAAATAAATTTGGATTATGTAGGGATCATATGGGGTTTAGGGTGTGGGCTTGCAGGCTTAAGCCTTAAAACGTGTAGTAAAGGAAGTGCCTGGGGTTGAGTGCTGGCGTGGTTTATGTAGAGGTTTCTCTTCGCTGAGCTTCCCCCTGGAGGATTGTCAGGTCATTGACGGTTTAGGGTTTATATAGGGTTTAGGGTTTCCGGCGTTTGTGCTGCTTATCGCAGCGATTCATGCCGGGAGGAAGAAAGTGACAAGAGAACTCTCGCGTGTTGAAAGTGTCCCTTGTATACGCAGGCAAGCCAATTGTGGCAAGGGGAACTTACCCTAGAGCCCCAGATAGCCCAATGGAAGTACCTTTAGTAGACTCTTGGGATCAAAGTAGGTATTACTTGTGGTGTTGGATCCCCAGTGTATCTGGAGGAAGATTCAGATTGAACACCGAGAGATCAGGGCAAAGGCCATGTCGCATTTGTCCAAACACAAGGCGGCTTACGCGGCTCAGTGGGATCGTGAAGGGCCGAATGGCAAACCACTTGATTCATTCGACACCTACCTCCAGGAGAGTGCAAAAGACAGTGCATACGCTTCACCACTTGAAATTGAAGCCCGCGCAAGAATTTTTGACGTGCGTGTGCTGGTCATTCCTTGCTTGGCAGATTTTGAGGTGATGGCTTTTCGCGCCTCTCAAGAAAAGCGAGTCCTCGTCCTCGCCCTCTGGTATGAGGATAAGCATGTGAGTTTGTTGCTGCCAAAGGAGGGGAAGAATTATCCCGATTCCGCGCTGCAAATCTCCACGGGCCCGGTGCATCCCATTAGGGCGGGGCTGGGAAGTAGACTGACAATCCCGAATGGTCACCATGAGGCCGATGTGTCCTCAAATAGTTACCTGGGTAGGCCCCTGAAATATTTAACATTTTCCCCAATCTCTTTGATAACGGACCCTATATACTAACATTTGTTCAAAGGGCTTTAGGGGCCAACCCAGTTGCAACATGTCACAACTACCACGCTCTCAACGGCTTCTTCATTGCTTTCCCTCGCATGCCCTAGACCCTAAAGCCCTAAGCCCTGAAACCCTATAAACCAGCCCTAAACCCGCCGTACATTCCTTTCAGATTGTTTTCGATCAGATTCAAAGCCCAACAGCTTAGAAGTCTACGCCTAGCTTGGAGTAATAGCCTCCATCTTTGCCTGGGCTGCTGTTAAGGAACTTAACCTAATTTACTATGATAGCCCCTGAACCCTAATCTCTGCAAAGCCCTAGTCCCTGAACCATGTAGAGTCCCGAATCCTTCAGCTTTCACCCAAGGATTTCAAGTGCCTAGCAGTCGTAAGCTTCCCGAATGTATGTCATAACCATTATTGCCGATAGTGCACGCACCCAACTATGGGGTGTTTGGGCCCTAGTTGCTAAACCGTGCAAGCCCGAAACCCTATAGGTAAACCCTATAGACCATAAGCCCTGAGCCCCGAATTGTAACTTCTAATCCCTAAGCTAATAGACTCTAAATCCCACAAAACCCCGAGCTTAAAGTCCAACAATCCCTGAACCCTAACCCCATGAACAATGAACTCTAGAGATCCCCCTAAAATCTAAGCCCTAAACAGGATGTGGAGGAGATCCGAAAGCTTCCGCAAGTCTTGCAGGAGCCCTGTGCACCAAGAGTCGACGTCTCTTCCTGGGCTTAGGGTGTTAGGGTTCAGGGGGGTCCCCAGGATGAGGCTTGTAATGTGTGCGTCTGTATAGATATACGTACATTTATTCATTGTTCTTTTAAATATATGTCTTTATGTGTATATATGTATGTATGGCATATGTACCACCACCACTGCCACCACCGCCATCACCGCCAGTTGAAGTAGTCGTACTCCTACCGCTACCTACTTGCCTACTTACCTACTTATTTACTTACATATTCGCTTACTTCCTTACTTACTGTTAAGAATAATACCAATACTAACCATCGCTTCCCCTGCTTTTAACACGACCCAGGGGCGTAAAAGAATCCGGAAGAGCACTTTTAACAAGGGCAAGACCACTTTAAAGGGGGCCACCTGATAATGTTTTGGGGGTGGCTCTGTAATTCTCAGTCCATTGACTAACTAATAGAACAAATCAATTACTTGGAGAATAAGTTACCAATTCATTTCGTAGTAGTGTAGTCAATTAACTGATTGTTGACCCTCCATGGAATTTAGAGGATTTTAAAGGCAGACCATCTAATTCTCTCAATAAACACTCCCCCGCCCCGCCAATGCTGAATACTTTTTCGGACCCCGGATTAGTTAGTAGTGTGGAGGGGAGAAATCAGAGAGGTCGTTTCACACGAGTCGTTCAACATGAGGAGCAAGGATTCCTAACATTCCTACTTCTACAACAACTCCTGCTACTCCTCCTCCTCCTACTACTAGTAGTAGTAGTAGTAGTAGTACTACTACTACTACCACTACCACTACCACCGCCACCGCCCCCGACGCCACCGCCCCTGAGGCCGCGGACGCCACCACCGCCGACGTCACCGCCGCCACTACCGCCACCACCACCGCCCCTGCCGCAGCCACCATCGCCACTACCGCCCTCACTACCACCACCACTGTCAGACCATTCATCCTGTGATTTCAGAAGGCATTTCCATGTAAAATGCCGACACCCGTATTTCCACGGCCTCGGGATGTCAAGATTCAGTTATGTCATCAACAACGGCCGGCCCAGCAAGTGTGAGCAGAAGTATACCATTGGTGGCGCAGAATATGTCAGCGACCTTCGACATGCGCAGAGCTAGCTGCGACTCGCGATAGTCAGCTGCACGAATGGGCCTTCAGGGTAAATCTTCTCCCAGCCTGTAAACCCTGCAAACCCGTGACGCAAAGCTCAAACGTCAGGGGGCAAACACCTGAAAGCCCCAAGACCCTGAAGCCCTAAACAGGGGCTGGGGTCGATCATGCTTCGCCCCGCACCCAAAGCCCAGAGCCCCTCTGCCAGCCCCTACCTAGGGCCCCAGTTGCCTGCTGTTTAGTAGACATAAGTGAACATATCTTTGTTTTAACCTATATCCCGCCAAACTGTGGGTCAATGGAGTTACAGGCAAGGCTCCAAGCCTGAAGTTTACACCATGTTCTTTCTTGGCATTCTTCATCCACCCTCGTTTTAGTAGTTTCCATGTTCTTTTCCATTTTGCCGATATAACCCCAAAGTAAAACCCTAATATAATCCCTATATAACCCATTATAGCAGTTTCCATTTTCTTGTCCATTATCCCTATATAACTCTGGATGACCCATGGGCCACAGGAGCTCCTGAAACTGAATATGCTCCTCGTCACCATGAAGCACCTTCTAAAGTCCTTGAGGGCAGCCAGGGGGCGTTCTGAGTCCAATGCCTGTAGCTTTTACCAGTGCGTAGCTATTTCTGCGCAGGCTGCTTTGAGTGAAGAGTCTAGAGTCTAGAGCGAGACATTTGCACGTCGCATGCCAGGGCCTAGGGTCAACATGGATATGTCGAATGTTTGGGTTCTATCTTACTCATGAGATGCCACATGGGCCCCCCAAAACGGAACAGCGAGTTGGGTCGCAGCTGAGCTCAGTGCTTCCAGTTTCACTTCCTCCTGCACTCTGTAGGCTTAGGGCTTCTGAGCTCTCAAATGAACCCTTTGATTCGTGTCCAATTCTGTAAGTGAGTGGTAATTCTTAGCTTCCCTTACTGCTTTATAAGGAGACCTGTACTCTACGTCGAGCGTTGAATGGCTTCAGCTCGTTTTAGTTGTGTTCAATTCGTCCGCAAGTGTCCCGTGGGGCTAAGAGCGACATGGCCAAAATGAGCAGACCTGTTCATCAATATTTTCGGGAGGGTTTCAAGTACCACGCAATGGAAGCACAGGGCTCCATAGGCATTACCATGCCACTACAAAGCCCCTCCAACACACCTTTGTCTGAGAGTTGGCGCTGTATAGAATTCTCCACATAGTTGTGATTTTAATAAGTAAGCAGGTGCACAAAGCAGATACTTCAGCACCAACCCCAAAACAAACACCAGTTCTCCAGGTTCAGACGTCAGCCTTCATTGACCTAGACCCTCCAAGTACCTCTGAATATGGGTCGCGGGGTCCCTAGGAGCGTGCGTTTTTCGCTGTAGGGGTTAGAGGACAATGGTGAGTATATCGTCTATACTAAAGGCTACTTGGAGGATCTAGGGAGCTTTTTAAGGTACAATGGAATCCATGCAAGGTATCTGTGAGTCAGAGGCAGGACTTGGGCCTGAACCTCGGAAACCCCCCAAGGAACCCAGTATACCTTCATTGAGGAACAGTCCTTACACTGTATCATGATCCCTCATAATATGACGTAAGGAATGTGCTGGAACCACGGACCTCACAAAACAAGTTTTTCCGCGCAAGTCAACTCCCCACACATTAACAGGGTTTAGGGTTTAGAACGATACAAATCTTAGGCCCTCAAGCACAGGGCTTACACATAGTTACTTCCAACTCTTTTAGAAGAGCCATCCCAACTCCAAACCCCAAGCCTGAACCCTCATCCCGAGACCCTGCACGCTAATCCAACATGGGTTTAGGGCCAGCTTTTGCTTTAGGATCAAGGGGCAGCTCCAAACGCTGAAGCTTCAACCCAGCAACCCTAAACCCTAATGCCTACACCCTAAACCCCACTCCCTAAACTCCCCCTCTCTGAGCCCTCATCCCAACAACCTAAACTACTTCAGAAACCCTCACCCCCACACCACGAACCCTGAACCCTAAACCTTAAACACTAAACCCTGAATAGAGTTAAGGGTTTAAGGGTTAAGAGTGTAGGATGTAGGGCTTTGGGCTTTGAACCCTTACCCCAAAACCCTAATCCCTAAACGTGAACCCTAATCCCTAAACGCTGAACCCTAATCCCAAAACCCTAAACCCTGAATCCTAAACCCTAAAACCCTGAACCCTAATCCCTAAAAGCCTAAACCCTAAACCCTGAACCCTAAACCCTAAATCTCGAAACTGAGGAAGTGTGGCAGCGCCCAGCAAAGGCCAGGCTTCTCCGTTGCTGCCCTGGAGGCCCAAGGCCGGGGGACCACAGGGTTTTGGGGTTTCGGGTTTGGGGATTTGGGATTTCGGGTCTAGGGTCTAGGGTTTAGGTTTTGGGCTTTAGGTTTAGAGTTTAGGGTTAGGGTTTAGGGCTTTGTGTTTAGAGTCTCATCCCCCTGATAATAAAACCCCACCCCCCCTTACAAGAACTAGCGCCCCTAGTATACATCGATACTAAGGGGGGGGGATCAAGTGGGCAAGGTTTAGGGTTTAGTACGTTGAGGGTGTTGGGTTGTGGGTTTGGGGTCTGTGGGTTTACAGTCCCCCTTAAGTAAATAGAATATGGGGTATACGGGGATCTTATTGTACATATATACCCAAAGCCATATTCTATCTCCGTCAGGGGGTCCTAAACCCTAAACCTTAGAAATAGTGGTCTCCATTGTCCTTTCAATTATCCCAATATAGCCCCTATAACCCTAAACCCTAAACCCTATAACCCTAAACCCTAAACCCTAAACCCTATAACCCTATAACCCTATAACCCGAAACCCTAAACCCTATAATTCTACTAGGGTATTTGGGTTTAGGTAGGGTCTAGGGCTGCGGCATGGGGATGCCCAGCCGACTGTAGAAGCTGAGGAGGCTTAGACTAAGGGTTTAGGGTTTGGG
>CAJNIZ010045960.1:1573-26750 GCA_905231905.1 Symbiodinium pilosum
GGCTTGTTGGCCAGGTCCTCAGGGGTTTGGGGCCCGGCCCAGCTGAAATGCTGGAGCGAAGACGCGAACCCGCCTCTCATAAAACTGTAAACCTCCGCCTTCGGAAACCATCCAACGCCCCCCAAGGTCAGCGGATTGGGGGTTATGGTAGCAGCCTAGGGCTTTGAGACCCGGACCCATGATTTTAAACGGTGAGAGTGGCGGGATCCAGGCCTTTGAGGGGCCTGTGGGCCAGGTCTCCAGGGGGCTTGGGGCCCGGGCCCCCAGGGCTTGGGGCCCGGACCACCAGGGGCCTGGGGCCTTTTCCCCACAAAACCAAACCTCTCAAATTAGGCGAAGGCGTGGGTGTCGGCTGGAATGGCTGCTTCGCAGGTGGGGACCTGGAGGGAAACGAAGCCGGGATACCCCCCCTAGCTGTAAGGGAGAAAGTCTCCGCCTTCGGCAACCAACCCTAAAACCCTAAAACCCTAAACCCTAAAACCCTAAAACCATATAACCCTAAACCCAAACACGTCACCTTTAGAGGCCCCCTTGAGTAGTATTTTATTTGGGGATATGATGGTACCAAATAAAGAGTAAGATTATATCCTCCTTTTGAGGTATAGTATTCTATATAAGGAATATAGTCTTACTGGGTTTGACCACCAAAAAACGCTACTCCCTTGTTGTTCTGTTACCATCCCCGCAAGTTCCCGGCCCGCACGCCAGTTTAGTACTCGAGGTACCCCAGTAATACCCTTTTCCCCTTTTTACTTGGGGTTTGGGGTGCAGGGTTTAGGGTTTAGGGTACCGCCAGTACTACATTTTTTTCCTTTTTATTTCGGGGTCTACTTATTAAATCTGAACAGTAGGAAGAAGGGTACTTTTATTATTCTTGGGTCACTGGGGAACCTAGTACTTGGCTATAAATGATTTCTTGCAAAGGGTTATGGTTCAGAGTTCCGGGTTGAGGCTCAGGTAAACCCTAAACCCTAAAGCCCTGTATCCCATTTTAGGTTTAGGTTTAGGGTTTAGGTCTAGGGTTTAGGGTTTAGGTTTAGGGCTTGGCAGCATCATTTCCGGGTGGGAAATTCACGCAACCGCAGCTGCTTGTCTCTTCTGGTAGCAAATCATTCAAATTCAGCATTACACCTGGCCAATATTTGCTTCAGTCTAAACTCCTAGTATCGCCCCTAATGACCCCTTTAATGCTCCCTAAACCCTAAACCCTATATAACCCCCTTGAAGAGGAGTCTGAGTTGGGCTTGAACCTTACAGTGCCAGTCAAAATGTCCAAGAATAACTTTCTATTGTAGGCTCTGACCTGGGCAAATCCCCGAAGCTAGACTAAGCGGTTTAGGGTTCAGGGTTTATAGGGTTTGGGGTTTAGGGCTGATACAGGATATGATCTTTGCATTGTTGGATGAAGAGGCGTTTCAGCACAAGCTTCTTTCCTCAGGCCTTTCCATACTTGCAGGGACCCGATCACCATATCTGTTTTCCATACGTCCTAGCATTGTACAAGACAAACATCCAAATGGCCCCAAGAACACAGCTACACCCTGGAATGCGCAACCTGACCAAGACCTTTAAATCCTGTATCGCAAGCCCTACACAACACCCTAAGCATTGTACCGTATAGCCTGAGTCGTACCCTTGGTCCTGAACACTATATCACTGTATCATGGAACCCACTCCCCCGCAAGCCCCAAACCGCCTAAACCGCTTAATTGACGTTGATCAAGGGGGTGCAATATAGAGGGGGGTAATAGGGGAACCCATGCATGCTAGAACTCTGAAATTTGAACTTCATGGATTTAAGGTGTAGGGCTTAGGGTTTATAGGGTAAAAGGGTTGAGGGTTCCTGCTCCGAAGCCCTAAGCTCGGAACCCTGAACTGCGAACACCAAACCCTAAGGGTCCAAGTGCTCAAACTGTAGAGGCCATGGCAATTTCGAGCCAAAATTGGAGGACGTTAGGGGAGAGTAGGTTATAGTATGTTAAGCCAAAGTAGGTAAGGGGAGAATAGATTATGACTGTAGACCGTAAACCGCGTGGCCCTATACCCGAAGCCCTTATAACCCCAAGCCCTAAGCCCTAAACCCGGCACCTAAATCCTGAACCCCACGCCCTAAACCCCAAATCCAAAGCTCTAAACTCTGTACTCTAACCCCTGACTACTAAACCCTAAACCCTGAGCTCTTGACCTTTTGACCGCCTTGCTGAGGCTCCTGGAGAAAGCCAGAGCGGTTCCCGCTGGACCAGGATTCTGGAGTTTTAGGTAAACCTGATAAGTATTTCAAACAAATCTGGTTCTTAGGGTTTAGGGCTTAGGGTTATCACTCTCCAGGTTCTGAGCTCAAGCCCCCTAACTAAGGAATATGACACCATGGGTTTTACGGATCCGGACCCAGACTTGCCTGGCCATGTTTGAGACTCAACGCGCTTTGCTGTGCGTTTAGGGTTTAGGGTTTTGGGAAGGCTTACCAGGATGGGCTATTAGATTTTAAAGGGCCCTGAATCTACCCTTATATTAAGGCACCACTTCTAATAGCCCATACTGGTAAGTTCCCTTCCCTCTTGTGGGTGCTTGAGCCGGGGACCCCGTTCGAGGGTATCCGTGCTTCCACCTTTCCTTCCCATGATAAGCAATGTAAAGCAGGCAGCTTGTCAACTCCTTTCAAGTTGACACTGGGAAGCCCTTCTTGGCTGTCTTCGGCTCAGAACCAGTTATACCCACAAAAGGAGTATCCTTGTTTTGGAATCCTAGAATTTGGGGCAAGCCATTTCGTGGCCCCAATGCCATCCACTCCGATCATGAGCTCTTGTTTTTCGAACTTGACGCAGAAGTAACATCTAGTTTGGATATTGCCCCCTACTCAGTAGCACTTGGCTATTCGGATACTCGTTATAATATGAAGAGATAACGCCCTTGACGTTATCATTTGCTCGATCAAAGACAGTTAATTACTGGGTATAGGCAGTAGTCAACATCTAGGCACCGACAACCTGTGGCCCAAGTTTCCTGTTTTCGGACCCTTCTGGTACTAGGCCTTAAGTGTCCATGTACGCAATAAGTTGGTATTTGGGGTTTTGGGCACTAGTTGCCGTAGTGCAGGTTTGGAGTGAGTATATGATTGTAGGATACTTGGACGCTCAGGGCATATTTAGGAACCTTCATGCAATTACCCTAAATCCTAAATCCCTATTTCTTGTGGTCACTGTTAGTCGGTGGGGGCCTCACCCAAGGTGTAAACACATGATCTCAATAATCCCCTCGCCCGGGCCTCTTTAGGGGGTTCTGAAACCCTAGACCCTTAAGGGTACCTTTAGGGCACTTAGATACATTATAGTGGGACTGTTTGTCCCGAACCTCTGAAACGTCAGCCCTAAATCTTGTTCAGGACCAGCTGCAACTGTGCACCGGCCGCGATTGTTTACCCACACCTTTAGCTTTGTTTTTTTGTTTTCTCAAGGTTAGGGATCCATCTGGCGTGTTATGACATGAGGCTGACATATTCGTCTGAGGTTCGAACATGGGCAATTAGCCATTTGTAGTGGGAATCTAGGGGTCTCTGAGGGTGTATATATATATATACCCACACAGGGTTTATGTCAGAGACGGGAGCACGGGTCCATACTAGGGCCCCATGGTGTTAACCCTGGGGGTGCGCGGTCGTAGAAGCCAACCCATCACATGTGCCTTGTTTTTGATTTGAGGGCTCAACGTTTCAAGCCTTAAGCTTTGATGTAAGGCTTGCTGGTAGCAGTTGAATCCTAAGTTCTAGTTTCATTCCGGGGTCAGTGTTTGTGAAAGTTACGAAGGTCTTGCAGCGGCTCTTTTGAGGATGCTTTGTTTTCATTGGTAGCTGCCTGGGGTCCGGGTTTAGGGTTTGGGGTTCAGGGTTTGGGGTTTAGGGTTTAGGACTGGTAGTGGTATTTCTCCAGGCCCTTGTTTCTGCCTACAAGACATTGGGGGTATAACCCCTAGACAGAGGGCAACAGTGGGATTAGATATTTCTATTGCTTCCCAGCCCTTAAATCCTACCAGATCCTGGTATGATTCTTATATTCTGCCCCCTAAACCCTAAACCTTATATTAAATCATATAAGATCCTTTTACAATTAGAATGCCTGTATTATAACCCCCCTTAAACCTAAACCTTAAATGCTGTATCCCCCTAGACAGAGGGCAACACTGGGATGCAGTTTTTTGGCCAGGCTAAAGGAGCAGATCCGACGCTACGAGGCGTCACCACGTGGTTGGGGAGAAGGGCGTTCGTGGGGCTGGGTTGTAGGGTTTAGGGTGGGTTTGGGGTTTGGGGTTTTCGGGTTCTAGGGGGTTAGGGTTCAGGATTTGAGATAGTGTAGGAATTAGGGTTTTGGGTGTGGGGTTTGTAGGTTAAATTAAGTTGAGGGTTGCAGGATGTTTGGGGGTCGGGGTAGAGGGTTTTGGGTTCCGAAATAGAGGACAGGGTGTAGGGTACAGTGTTTGGAGTTGCAGTCTCAGGGTAAAATTAAAGGGTTTAGGGTTTAGGGGTTTAGGGTTCAGGTCTTGAAGATCCACTCTTACCTGAAAACCGCAAAGCTAATAGAAAAAGGGCTTGTGGGATTGTTTTGTAGGAGATTTTGGTCATTTTAAAAGACCCAGGTAAAGCCCAACCCCTAAACCCCCAAAAATGAGAAACCTCAAACCTTAAACCCTAAACCCAAAGCCAGGTAGGGTCTAAAGTAGACACCTAAGCTATTATGTCATGCTTCCGCACGGTTACAGTGCCTGGGGCTTAGTTTAGGGTTAGGTTGGGTACTGCCACCACCCATTAACAATCTATATTAGCGGTGCTATTAAGGGCTATATATAACCATAGTATACTTTATTATCTAACTGTTAGTGAGGGGGGGCAGTACCCAAGGTTTAGGGTTCCGTTTAGGGTTTAGGGTTTCGGGTCTAGGGGAGCTAGGCAGGGTGGGCGACTATCAGAGCTTGGAGTGGGTTTGCTCAGGGTAGGCCATCTAGGCGGAGTTTGGGTCTGGAGCGTATAGGTTAAGATCAGGGTTACCCACCCCAGAACAAACATCTAGTTGCAAAAAGGTGCCTTTCAAAGGGCAACAGTCTTTGCACTGACCTTTTCGAGTTCCGTGCTAATATGGGGGAGGGTTAGGGTTTCTTGTCTTCACAGGTTACATCGGTGCGCAACATGCATTGAACCATCACTCTGTGCGGTGCGCAGTGGGAACCGGTCAGAATGCATCAGCGTTCACTTCGGAATGTATTCTACATGTGAAGGCAACCGATCAAACAGAGTCCGTGTACTCGGTGGCCTTCTTCGTCCAGGCTGAGACACCTAAATCCTGACCTTGAATGCTAACCTCCAGCCCTCAACTCCAATGCCAAAGCTAAACCTCAACTAAGTGAGGCTTATTGTCAAGGTCCTGGTGCAGGGGATGCCATGTGGAATACACAGTGTTAAAGGGAGATCCCAACAAAAAAAAAAACTATCTGACGGCTATTTTGGGGACAGGTGTTATACACAACTACCCTAAACCCTAAACCCCCAAACCCTAAACCCTAAACCAGCTGGTATGCAGAGATGATTTTTGGGCACCTCTATACGACCAAAGTGGGTTCAGTGTTTAGGGTATGAAGCCATGTGGTAGCTTCCATACTCTTCTCCTACTCCCTCACTCGCTTGAGCCACTACGCGAGACCCCCCTAAGCCCTAAAACCCTCAAACCCCAAACCCGTAACACCCTTAAACCCTAAACCCTAAAACCCTAAGCCCTCAAATGCTAATATGCTGGTAGGCAGAGCAAGAGGCTGAGCGCCTGAGAAAGGCGCGGCTAGGGTTCAGGGTTTAGGGCATTCCTGGTGGGGGTTTGTAGGGTTTATGTACATGTCAAGAGTCGGATAATCATCAAAAGTTCAAGTATTTGCACATCTGCATGTTGAGGATTGATGATGAGAGTTTTTGCGTCTGAAGTTGAGGGTTCTGTCATCTAGAGGTCAGTGCGATATCCACATATTGGCAAATTGTGCGCATACCTTCCTACAAATACTGTGAACGTGCTTTCTGCTCAGTCGTTGAATAGGAGTCCTACCAACCCCTGCAAATTCCTGGTTTTCAAAAGGCTTTGCAGATGCCTGGGAAGCTTGCAACGTTACACGGGCTTTACTCCGAAAACCCGGTTTTCAGCAGACTTAAACCCAGAACCTGGTAAATTCAGAAAAGCCAGGTTTTCCAATTTTGAACCCGTAAACCCTAAAAAAGACGGTAATGGGTGTAGCAGGTAAATACTACATCCTCCAAGCGCTCAGCCTTGCTGTCTAAATCCTAATCCCTGGACCCGACGCCCTGAACCCTACAAACCCTAAACTCTAAATCCCCAAGCCTAAACCCCCAACCCTAGACCTCAATCCCTGAAACCTTAGACACAACAGCCCTAAACCCCCAAGCCCTAGACAGCAGGAAGAGGAGGAGCGCGAGGCTCTCGAAGCAGCACGGCGGAAAAGGCGCAGTCATTTTCAGACAGTGGGAAGAGGGAAGAGGGGATCGCATAGGGCTTTCGAGTTTAGGGTTTTAGGCTTTTTCAAACAAGTGCGGGGAGCCCTTGGTATAGATGCGGGTTTCAGAAGGATAGGGGCTTCCCATGGAGGATTCCATAGGCATCATATTGATAAGCCCACGCATGGGGTTTGGGATTTAGGGTTTTGGGACCTGGGATGTGCTGTGTTGTGGCTTGAAGCCTGCAGATGGACCTCGTACCCTAATTCTTAAGTCCTAACATACGGTTGCTACACAAACCCCTTGACGGCAGCATGCGAGTGTACCTTAGTTCCAAGTGTACATGGTACTTGAGGTCATCCCTAACCCATAAACCCTCAAACCTAACCCCTGCACCCTAAACCCTGCATTCTGTAAACCCTAAAACATTTGTTTTTTGCATCAGCAGGTGCCGTCCTTGGCCTCAAGCCTCGGAAAGGTTTGTTACCTTTAAGGGGTTTAGGGTTTAGGGGTCTGGGTACTAGTAGTTTAGTACAGGTTTGGCGGACGTGTATGATTGTTGGCTGCTTGGACCTTTACGGTTCGGATTAAGGTTCGGGTTGAGAGTAGAGTTTATAGGACTGTGGGGTTTCAGGTTTGAAGGTTTGGGGTTTAGGAGTTCCGGTTTTGGGTGATTTTAGGGTTGAAGGTTTCGGGCTTTTGCTGTCTGAATTGTTGCCTGTAACAAAGAACGTTCCCATTTGAAGCTAGAGGCGGCAACTACTACAATAAGAGCTTCCATAGCCAGCAACCCCGTGTCAAACAACGAGATCTCGTATAATCCGGCTTTGGGACTCTTTCTGTTACCCCTAAACCCTAAACCCTAAACCCTCACTTGAACAGATGCCCGAGATCTCCCATGGCTGGACTTGCCTGTCCCAGTGCAACGTTTTCCTGGCCGACACTTCGTGACAATTGTTAACTTCCCTTATGATGCTCACGGTTCCTGTTATCAGGGTTCCCCCTTCTTGCTTTAAAGTACCTAGACCCTTAAACCATACCCCGTTTTTAGGGTAAGCATTTTTTATATAGAACATACCAGACATAAAGTTAGGAACCCTAAAAAGGAGGTAGGGTTTCAGGGTCTAGGTACTGTCCAGTTGTCTGCTGCCACCGGGGTTTAAAGCAAATCATACTCAAACACAGCGTGGTTTAAGGTTCAGAATGTTGGGGGGTTTCAGGGGTTGTTTAGGGGCTTAGGGTTTAAAGAACCGTTTGCATACCTTGGACCATCCACTCACAGTAATTGTCCCTGACCCTAAACCTGGCTTTATCAGGGGGCTATCATGCATTTTGGCCACTTCATACCTGTTGTGGTAGTCGGGTACCTAAAAGCCAAGTAGCATTATCGGTTGTAAACCACTTTGTGGGTACTCCAGGTGAGTTGTAAGCACAAGTATCCGTAGGTTGTAACTTCTCCAAAATCTGAACCTGAACTCTAAACCCCCCTTACATCATGGAACTTCCCCGAACTTCCAAGTACGCAACTCCACTCCTACCCCTCCCCCAACCCTAAAACCTGAACCTTAAACCCCAACCCTCAGCCCTACACCCTAAATCCTCAACCCTGCACCCTACAGCCTGAACCCATAACCCTTAAACCCCAAACCCTTAAACTCCAAGCCCTAATTATTAACCCTAAAATCCTAAACCCCAAAACCCTACATCCTACACCCTTAGACATGCAGTGATTCAGGGCAGAAAAGCTTGCTGCGGCTCCTGCGGCTGTGGCCGCACAGAAGGTGCGCGGTTTCTGGGTTTAGGGTTTTTTTGGGTGTAAGGGTCTCTGGGTGCAGGATTTGGGGTTTAGGGCTTTAGGGCTTCTGTATTTTTACCCTGGGGCTTATCTGGGTCGCAAGACTAGGTAAACTAGTCGAGAGTCAACTCTTACGATGTGATATGGGAGGTCGATGTTGGGATTCATAAAATTTGGGGTTTAGGGATTCTACGGTTTAGGCAGGGTTGACAATAGCATTAATGAGACTTAGGGTTTTGGTTTAGGGCAGGTGTCCCGAGTACCTACCTAGCACACATCCCATTGTGCCGAAGTGTTTGCACTGTATGTTTACATATATGCCAGTTTGCAGCTCCCTGAGAGCAACCCATAGCAACGCAATTGTGGGGGGTCCTGGTGGAACTAATGGGTGAGCCTGCGCGATGTCAGGACCATGTCCACTTACTCGCTCCTGCTGGCCGTCAACTGCCAGCGGATTGGGGGGCTCAACCCCGACACGTTCAAGCCGGGAGATGCAGAGCCTTTGGTGCTTGTCACAGCTCTGAACCATGTTCAGCCCACAGCTTGACACCGTTGCTGAGGTCTCTGCTAAAAGACAGACCACTAGTCATCGAACTAGCACGATAGGTGTGTCAGTGTGCGCCCGAGGCTCTTGTGATAGTTTTTCGCTGTGTTCCGCGAGATACATACATACATACATACATACATACATACATACATACATACATACATACGGGAACGCGGTTTAGGGTTTGTGGTGTATGGTGTACATATATATATATATACAAAGGTGTCGGAGATCAGGAACGTATGGCCCAAATTTTGTCTAGGGACTTTGGAGTCTAGGTTCACGAGCACGGGTTTATGGATATCCGGGTACAGGTCGTGGCTTCGCGCTTGTCAGGTCGAATGTCAGGGTACAGGGCATGGGCAGGAGGATTTAGGGATACGGGAGTGCATGGCCCCAAAGCTCTAAATCCTTTAGCCGTGGCTCCTTAACCCTATAAACTCCAAAGCCTGAAACATCAGCTGGAAACCCTAAACTCTAAACCTTGATCCTGAACCCTGAACTCTGAACCCTATCTAAACCATGAAGTCTTGACTTTAAGCCCTGAACCTTAACCCTAGACTCTAGACGCTCAACTCCAAGCCCTTATCTCCAAGGATGAACCATAAACCCTTGACCTTAAACTCCAACCCTTAAGGACGGAAGTTTAAGGATCCCAGTAATAAGGATTGTAGTACCTTGGGGTCTACCTTGGGGTCCCCAATTTTGGGAAACTACCGTATAGGTCAGACTTGCAGGTAGTATTCACAGACTGAAAGCTTCGGGGAAACCAGCTGACCCTAAACCATCCTCCTTTTCTGGGAGGCCGCAGCAGCTGCAGCAGCAGCAGGGAATGCAGCAGAAACGATCGCATGCTTCCCAGTCTCAAATACCCAAATGGTTTAGTTTAGGGCTGTTCATATTCAGGGTGCCCTTAAGGGGGATACAGGAGACTTTGGGGTTCTTCAGGGCCCCCTTTTCGAGTGGCCTATAACAGGGGTCATAGGATTTTGGGGTCTATACTGCGGGCGCTATTTTGGAACTTGTGCCTAGAGAGCCATCTTGCAAGTACTGTACCCAAAGCCCAAGTACACACTTACTGGGTGGTTGCACCCTTGGGCTTGCAAGAAAAAAATCAGTGCTTTACACTTGCTGGGGGTTACTAGGGAATAGAAGCATATATTTTATAGGATTGTACTCCCTCATCCCCTACTCAGAACTAGTAAGTACAACGTTTCAGATAGGAGGTTTCTGGGCTATTGGTGCCCTAAATGCTACACCCTAAACCTTAAACCCGGGACCCCAAACCCTAAACCCCAGACCCTAAAACCTAAACCTTAGACCCTAAACCCGAGCTTCTGCATTACGGGTTTGGTAAAGGGTTGAGGGAACCGAGGCTGTAAAACCCGGCTGTCACCACCCCGCAAAGTATTGCGGCTATTCATCTTGTTTCTACTGGATTGACAGGGAATGAGGGAATATGTTATAGGATTTAGGGTTTTTGGGTTAAGAGTTAGTACGGAATAGGGCTTAGGGTTTATGGTTTAAGATTTGGAATTTGGGAATATCATCCTTATGTAATACATGTATATGACCTTCTTCCCTACTAACCCCCAGTAAGTCTATGTGCCTTCCGGTGCGTTTATCCATGTTGGGACGTCTTGATTGTAGTTGTCCTTTTATTCAGGTTTGTTGTAGCGTGTCTTGTAAGTTGGGGCCTTACTTGGCGATGTAGAATTATTCTCCTATACGTCCTTCTGAACAAATTCCGGTGCAATCTTGGAAGCCCTTGTGCAGGACTCCGACAACCTCATTACATGTTTCTGATGAGCCATGAACTCTAAACACTAAACCCTGAACCCTAAACCTTCAACATGACCTTTCTTTGTCAGCTGAGACCCTCCAATAAGGTTTAGGGTCTGGGGTTTAGGCCGAGGGTTCAGGGCTTGCAATAAGTGTGCATCTACATACTGCCAAGTAGAGCATGCTCTGATAATCAGTGCCCGCCAGAGGGGGTGTAGGGTTTAAGGTCGTAAATTTTGAGCCCCAATCAGCCCCTACATGGCCCATACCTCTGATTTTGCAATACCCGGTCCCTCAACCTAAACCTTTCACCCAAACCTTTTGCATGTCCTAATCCCCAAACTTTACATAGCCCATGGAAGCTCCAACCTTCCAATCCCTACGCAGCAAAGGTTGGCACAAGTCAGGAAGGACATGAACCGTAAAACCTATAAACCCTAAACCGTAAATCCTGAAGTCCAGTTTTCTGCTATGACCTGAGTTCTGAAGCAAATCAGTGCGGAATGGAGGTAAACACGGTCTGGTTGAGGGTTTAGGTTGTTAGGGGTTCATGGATTTAGTGGTTTAGGGTTCATGGGTTTATGGGTTTAGTGGTTTAGGGTTTGGGGTTCAGGGGCTTAGAGTTTTAGGGTTTCAGGGGTTTACGGGGTTTAGTGGTTTGGATTTTTAGGGGTTCAGGGGTTCAGGGGTTTAGGGGTCTAGGGTGTTATATTGGGAGAAGTATAGTGGTACGTCTTGGAAACTCTAGCTGTGGTAGGAATAAGTACACTTCTGTAGCAAGGGACCTGCCCTGTGGGTGTTCGTTGTCCACGGAAAAGGTTTCCATGCAGTTGGGCTCGACAGAACAACGACGAGAGCCATCTTCTCGCGGTTCAGCAAGGCTCCGCTGACCGGCGTCCGGGAGATCTTCGTCCATATAGCTCACCTCGAGAATGTACACCAAGTTCACGGAGGATATTCACGAGAAATCAGCCAAGTCAGCCCCCATCGGGATCTTGCTGGAGCACCCTAAACCCTAAACCCTAAACCTTAAACCCTAAACCCTAAACCGTGTGGCGTCAAAAGCCAGCCTTTTACAGGGAACCTCCACACGCATGAGCCTCCGCCCGCAGGAAGATGACCCTCCCATCATCATGGATTAAACTCCCAAATAAAATTTGCAATCAGCAAGATGCACCCTAAACCCCAAACAAAAAACAAAACAAAACCCTAAACAAGCTATAACCGAACTGAAGGGATGCTCTATGTAGAGCATGGTGAAGGTCTTCAAGTAGATTTACATGCCGGAAGTTGCTCTGAGTTTTTATTACCAAAGCTGAAGGGACTTGAATGAGAGCCCCAAAAGAGGGGACCCCACGAATGTAGTAGGAATGTTATGGGAATATACCTGCTGCCATGGTCATTGTATCCCTGTCATATTCCTACTACAGTCTTGGGGCCTAACCCCTAAACCCACTTAGGGTTCCCTGTTGGGGGTCCTCAATTTTACTCCTTTTAAGGAACTCCACCTCTTAGGTCGAAGCAGGGACGGAATCCAGAAGATTGAGCATGTTGACGCTTTTTCGCGGTTTAGGGTTTAGGGTTAATATCTCCCAGCAACCTTATTCTAGTTCTTTTCGCCTGTATGCCCTCATGACCAGGCAGCCTACAGAAGCCTTAGATCCAGTCTATTTCAATCTCCAGAATATCGCAGAATCCCTGCAAAAGACGCATAAGTTGTTGTGAGCGTTTCATAACATGATTCCCCCAAGAATGAGCCCCCCCCCCGTTACATCCTAATTCTTTTTTCATATACAGAGGTTAAACGACAGTGGGAGCGTTTCTCATAATTGCCTTCCACCATGGGCTATTAGACCCTAAAATTCCCTATTGGTACCTTAATAAGGGTAGATTAAGGGCCCTTTAAGGTCTAATAGCCCATCCTGGTTTGGGGCTAGGAGGGAGGCGACACCCCAACAGCACGCACACTTCAAGAAGTAATTGCAATGGAAGCAGCGGGCAGGCCGTGAACCCTTAACTGCTGAACCCTAAACTTCGAAACCCTGCAGCCTTAGACGCCCGTAAAGCCAAAGCCCTGTAGACCCCAAACCCTACACTCCAAATCCTAAACCTGGTAATTTACCTCTTTCTTTTCTGCGTAAGCATAATCATGTGGCCTGGGATTGCCAAGGAGCCGGCGCGACTGGCCGAGCTGTTAGGGCTGAGGCTGAAGATCACGGGTTGTTTGGGTTTAGGGGGTGCTAGTCGGTAGTTTCCATACGGGTTTAGGCTCTAGGGATAAGGGGACCCCAGTATAGAGCCCAAAAAACTACTAAATCCTAAACCCTACACCCTGCTAAAATCTGGCTAAGTCTGAGGGATTGTTTGGGGTGGCTTTGAGTTTGATTTTTTTTGGGGGGCGGGGTTAGGGTTTAGGGTTGATTCTGAGTTTAGGGGGTTTGGGGGGTTTGGCGGTCTTAGGAGTAATCTCCTGCCGTTAAGATGAAATACCCCGAACCTCACATGTAAAGTTCTCAGCTCCTTACCCCCAACCTTAAACCGAAATCCCTCAAGAATAGACATCCCGTGGCAGTGTACCAGTTTCTCAAAAAGGGATTCCCAAAGAGGCCCTAGGGAGAAACAGTGAGTATACAATGAGGGTTTAGGATTTAGAGCCCTCGAATGAACCCCACGGATTGAATGCGACTCGAGGGGATTTCATGAAGTCTTACCCTAAACCCTACCTGAACCCCAAAAGTATGTAGAATAATGGCCTTTTGGGCTATATTTAGGGGGTTTGGGCTGTCATTTTACCTACTTTTGGGGTTTTGGTGAACCCTAAACCCTGAAAGGGGTTGAATTGTCCTGAATGAAGCGACTGCCATGTCGAAAGCAGGCAGTGGATCTCGCAAGGTTACCCCGCTCACCAACCTTAAGCCCTCCCGGGCGCTTAGTAGGAAATGGGAGAACGGATCCCTATAGTAGTAACTATCGTAATCCCCTAAAATTATCCCCATAATCCGTTCCCCCATGGTGTACTTGCCAAAGCCTTGGTTGCAGCTGTGAGTGGCTCCTGACAAACCACATTCCTGCAGGTCATGCAACCAGGCGGTCTGCACATCTCTTCTTGACTTGAGGGCTCACAAAATCATCTCTGACGCCCGGCTCCTCACCGGAGATCGCGCACTAGTTCAAAACAGAGATGCCTCTGGCTCAGGCAGCAGCAGCCAATCCAGAGACATGGGTCCGGGAGATTTCACATTGCTCTGCCCGAGTGGATGCCAATAAGACCCACGTCCAAACCCTCTACCTCGACGCCCTAAAGCCCCTAAACCCCAAACGCCTTAAGCCCTAAACCCTCGAACCCTGAACCCCAAATCCAAGCTCCTGAACCCCACCCTGAGGCTCTTGGAGCCCCATGGTGAGATCCCAAACCTTAGCCGACGAAGGCCCCTTATATAATCCTCGGAGGCTCAGCGTACAAACTAGACCCTAAACCTAAGCCCCAATCCCTAATCCTTAAAGCCTAAGCCCTAGCCCCTAACCACTACACCACAAATCCTTAATCCTGAAACCCCCATCCCTAAACCCTAATCCCTAAATTCGAAACCCTAAACCCTAATTCCTACACCCAAACCCCTAAACCCTTACCCCTAAACCCTAAACCTGAGTCTCCTGTGCGCACAGGGAGCCGCCAAAAGACGCGACTCCTCAAGCAGACGGCTCATTTCAGCTCGCCTTGGAGGTCAGGGGTTTAGGGTTTAGGGGTTTAGGGTTGAGGGTTGAGGGGTTTAGGGTTTAGGGTTTAGGGTAAATTAGGTACCTTTTTGGGGGTCCCAGTAACCTTTATACGGCGTTTATAGGGGTTATATAGGGTTCAGGGTTTTTGGATTTCCTGGAGGGGTTCCGGGTCTAGGGTTTTGGGGTTTAGGTAGGGGTCAGGGGCTTAGGGGGGTTGTAAGTTGTTGAAGACCTTGAAAGGTTTCATGGTTCTGGAGGGTTTATCTTACGGTCTAGGGTTCCGGGTTTTACGCCTAGGTTGCTTTCCGCTTCAACTTACTTTCTGTCAGTAGGAAACGGCGGACTGGATCTAACAAGGAACCTAATTAAACCCTAAACCCTAAAACCCTGCGTACACCCTAAACCTCAAGGGGGCTGTGGGCTCATGGCTTCCAAGGTTGCACCCTCCAAGGTCTCTTCCAATTCGACCCGCTCTTTGGATTATTCTATCCTTACCTAGACCCTTTATAGGTGACCTAACTTTATGTCTGGTATGTTCTATACGAAATCAGTTACCCTGAAAAGGGGTACGGCTTCAGGGTCTAGAAAGAGGTACATGCACCCAAGAGCTGGGTATGTGGGATTTGGGTAATAGTAATCATAATACACGTGTGGGAAAGTATAGGATCCAAATCACTCAACCCTGAACAGGAGACTTGGACTCTTGGGGCATGTAGCTGTGGGAGCTCCTTGAAAAGATCCTTGAACCTAAGGGCACAACATAGGGCTTAGGCTTGAGGCTTGAAGGGTTAGGCTTCAGAACCCTAAACCCTAAACCCTGAACCACCAAGGTTTCGAGGCTTACAGAATTAGAGGTGAAGGGTTAAGGTCTTCTTGATTCAGAGGTTGGGCTGCAGAGTTTAGGTTTTGTGCTGAGGGATTTATAGTGATTTGGCTAGGTGGCTGTCAGGAAACGTAAACTAAGTTACCAGAATGAGTATATACATATTTATTTCTATATTTATCTATGCATGCATTTATTTGGTAATCTGTATGGTTTCCCCAATATAGCAGCTTAAATTACGTTCCTCAACAACAACCTATTTGGGAGCGGAGGGCTGAGAGGCGTTTTCACCGGATTTTCTTGGGCTTCATTTTCATTGTGAGGGGGAGGGCATCAGATTACATCCGTTTAGGGTGGGGCCCTCCTCCTCAACGTAGCATGGAACCGCAGAGGCGAACCGCGCGGAATAGTGACTAGTGTCGAAAACGGGGCTCTTGGGGTAGAGCAGGGTTTCATTTGAGATCAACGGAAGGACAGCTAGAACCGAGGACAATCAGTAGCTTTAACGGTACCCTAAACCCCAAAACCACGTTCTCAGAAGGAAGGGATGAAGAGTTTTGAGCGCAGCTCTGTCTAGGGTCGGCATAAGGCACCAGACCCTAAAACGTTCCCCCCTGATGTAACCCCAACATGGGTACCAGAAGGGTTAGAGTCCCCCTTAAGTAGATAGCATATGGCTTTGGGTCTAGTATAATAAGATCCCCACATATTCCATATTCTATCTACTTAATGAGGGGGGACTATAAACCCTAAACCCTAAATAGCAGTTTCCATTTTCTTTTCCATTATCCCAATATAACCCCTATGTAACTCCCATAAAACCCTAAACCCTAAACCCCATAAGTTCCCTGACCCGGTGTTGTCTTCAGGGCTTGCAGGGGCTTGTTTCGGGATCGGGCAAGTTGTTCAAGGTCCTGGGACCGAGGAGGCCGGCAGGGTTTAGGGTTTAGGGTTTGGGGATTAGAATTTAGGGTTTAGGGTTTAGGGGTTCGAATTTAGGGTTAGGGTTTAGGGATTGGGGTTTAGGGTTTAGGGTTTAACACTCCTCAAGTATGACCTGCCTGGAAGGGATAGAAACCTTAAAGGCTTATCCTGCTCAACAACTAATCCTCTCTCCTAATATTACCCCCCTCCACCGCCCCTAATACTAAATATTCCCCATTGTGGCGCATTATAATATCTTGAGAGTACTTAATTTTAGGTGGGAAACTTTCATCCATGAGCCGGTCATATGCTTTCCGGGATGAGGTGCTAAACCTTGACATTTTGGGTTTCGGGCTTAGGGCTCTGAACCCTATGGTGGTTTTCCGAAATTAGGGGTACCTTTGGGGGGGGGATCCCAATAAAAAGGACTGTAGTATTTTGGTGTCTATATTGGGGTTCTCTTGTTTTCGGAAACTACCATATTCTCTGAACCTAAACCCTGACACCCCAAGTAGAAGCCCCAGTTTAGGAGCCAGAAAGGTTTAATGTTCAGGGTATGCCTTTGGGTAAGTTGTAGAACCCTTGAAGGGGAATCTACTTTCTGAATCCTCCCAGGGGTCTACTTCGCGGCAAGAGGAACTTCATAAGAATACTTATAACTTATAAACTCTGCAAGCCAAAGAACACAAGTTATTCCGATCCTACCGTGCCTCCTTGACCCTATAATTATTCCCTCAACCCTAAACCCTAAACCAAGTCCCGCTAGCCCTCGAAGTAGCCTCCGTTGCAGGATGGCGCGACCATCCGCTGGACGAAAAGGCCTTTTACTTGCCCTGGTGGGGGTTTCCGTACTTGGGGGGCCCAAACCTCCTCGGGGCTTAGCTTGGACCTTAGACCCTTTACCCATTGGGATTCCTGTATATTCCTATTAGAGGTACCTAAGGGTTAACCCTTAATAGGGGTGAGGGCCATGTAGAAACATGGGTTCTAATTTATTGTGAGCCTTATCATAACCCTTTGTTTCTAAACTTCATAGGCCCCCGAACCCACACCCTGAACCCCGTCCCCCCTAAATCCCTGAGCTGTACTTACGCAAGCTGTAAACCCCAAAACTCTAAACCTCTTCGCCAACAAACTTAAGGCCTGAACCCTCTAAACCTTAATCCCGAAACAACAAACTCTTGAAACCTAAGCTCTTCAGCCTAGGATGCCCGATGCCATACACGGAAAAAACTCTAAAGCCAAAGCCCTAAACCTTATACACCCTAAACTATACGCGTTAAGCCCTACACAGTAAGCCCTAAACCTTAATCCTACGCCCTGAACCCAAGCCTTGCAACCTTTAGCCTTGGGCCCTAATCCCGACACCCTAGTGTCACAGCCTTTGACCCCACTCTCTCGGCCCTGGACCTTGAGCCCTAAGCCCTAAACCCTACACACCCCTAGAAGTGAACCTTAAGCCCAAAGCCCTGAACCTTACACCCCGAGCCCTAAACCTTAAGCCCTAAGCCTAAGCCTACACTTTAAGCACAAAAGCCTAAGCACTCTAAACCCTAAACCCTAAGCCTCAACCCTACGCCCCGCGCCCTAGAGCTGAAGCCATAAGACCAATACCTCAGAGGCCGGATGGCACATGGCGGAAGCCTGAACACCGTCGGGCCGGATGGGCTCCCTGGTCGCATTTTTAATTCATTCCCTAGCTTTCCAGCTTCCTGTTTATGATTGGGGTATAGGGTTTAGACAAAACCTAAACCCTAAATACCCTTAAAAGGAAGTGGGCAATGAATAGAAACTTGGCGTACGCCGATACAACCTGCGCGGATTAATTAGAGTTCCCAGGCTTTAGGGGCTTGCTGGGTTGCTGTTAAGGGACTTAAGTTATGAAGTTACTATGTAGGGGAAATCGTATTAGTTACTATTATATGTGTATATGTATGCATATATATATATATACATTCCCATTCCCGTAACTGAATTTAAGTTCCTTAACAACAACCCAGCATTGGGCTGGATTTTTTCGGTGCAGGCCTGCTGGGTAGCTTAGGGCCTGAGGCTTCGCCACTTTGGCCCTAAACCCTATAAACCTTAACCCCTTAACCTTAACCCTAAACCTTAAACCCTTAACCCCTAAACCCCTAAACCTTAAACCCTAAACCCCTAAGTCCTAAACCGAGGGATGTGCAGGTTTTGTGTATGGTTTGCTTCTCCGTGGGGGGTTCGGGGTTTTGGCATGCAGGTTTTGAGGTTCAGGGTCGGCTCTTGGTCTAACACCCTAAAGCTTGCAGAAAAAAGTAAACCCCAATAACTGGACTTATAACCCTGCTTATAATCCCCCTAATTTGTAAATGGGCTTATAGGGGTTAACCCAATCATAAGTTGGGTTAAAACCCCAATTATAAGCAGTTACTAAGTCCCATGGGCCTCCGAGTAGAACGCTCCAGAACTTAGGTTTCAAGTGCGTACACGGAGGCTTTGTCAATGTCGGCTACGGGTTCGTCATGGATTCCCCCACCCACCCCCCTAGATTGTTAGGGTGTGAGGTTCGCGGTGTAGAGGTTCAGGGTTTAGGGGGTGTCTAGGGTTTTTGTTGTGGGTTCAGGGTTTATAGGGTTTACGGAATGGGGAAGGAGTTTGTGCCAAAGTTCAGTGATACTGGCGCCTTCATGCACCTCCATCTGAGGCTCGTGGCAAGTCGTTCCAGCCTAGTCCCATACACCCGAAGCCTCGAGCCCCAAACCGTTGCATCCTCACCCCCAAAACTTTGAGAATCCTAGATCTCAAAAGACAAAACCCACCTCAAAACACAGACCCTCATGCTCTAAATAGTGCAAAGTCGGTATTGCTTATAAAGCATGAAGCCCGACATGGGCACCACTTGTAGACTTATCCAGGGAAACGCTGATCCTGAAACCCAAGACCGTACAATCCATTAGATAGCAACCCTGAGACGGAAGCCCTAAACCCCTAAACCCTAAAAATCCTAAGGTGGGAGACCTGGAGCAAGAGAAGTATGTACCTCCGACTGTTGGGAGCCTGGCGCGTGAGGGCTTCGAATACTGAGCTTTAGGGTTTAAGCGTTTAGGGTTGAATGGCGTAGAGGTTTGGGATTCAGAAGATCTAGTGTTTTCCGAGTTGAGCCTTTTGGGATTAAGCTGGGGAGTAGTTCTTCAAAATGGGCACCCACAAGCACTAAACATTTTCTTGCCGGAGCACGGCCCCAATTCCTTTCAAAGCGCTGAGCTTTGAGCAGATTTTAATGCGTTGCAGCTCTGTCATAGTACCGGGCAAGAAGACGACGGGCCTAATATGGGAAGGGTAGCTCTTATCCTACATCGGCGAATTGACAGTGTGTTGCCTGAGGGATCTATGGAAGTCTTCATCATTCTCCCCCAATACTCACGCGCACCCCCCACCCCCCGCTTCATATTGACACCTGGCGATGATGAAGTACCATCACGCAATGTCGGGTAATACTTGCTACGAGGGCGTTGGGAGGGTAGTGTTTAGGTGGAAGCTCTTTGCAGAGTGCCTACTGGCAACCACCCGCACAAGAAGATTACCTAGCCCCGAAAAGTGTGTGCAATAAGAGGCCTTGGGCCAGTTTTTAAATGTTATTTGGCCATTTGTTTTACCAACTCTTGAGGTGCGGGTAGGCCTCCAACAGGCCCTTGCAAGGCTAGGAACTATATATATATATATCGATAGATAGATAGATAGATAGCAGTTTCCATTTCATTTTCCATTTTCTTTTCCATTTGATTCTCCATTACCAAGGGGGATACTAGGAGTCTAGGCTAGAACCCTGGTGTAGAACTCAGCGTCTCAAAGGGGAAGGTGCTGCAGGCTTCGGAAGCAGATTCCTGTGATGATGTTGAATTGCAGGGGCAGCCGCCGCCAAACCATGAACCCGAATACCCTAATATGTACCCAAGACCCAAAAGCCTATACAAAACCCTAAACCACCCTTACTTTCATCCTTGACCATCTTACGCACACTTGCATCCCTCAACTCCATGACCCCTAAGCCCTCAGCCTTAAACTCCGTGTCCCATAATCCCTAAAACCCAAACCTAAACTCCCTGACCCCTCTCCACACTCAACTCTACTCTCTGGATCAAAAACCCTGAGTCCTAAGCAGCAACACAAGAAACTCTAAGCCTCAATCTGTAAATACTGAACATACCCAAAGGGTCGGAATCTTACATCTCCTAGACCCCACACCCTACCGAGCCCTTATAGAACCTATGCTTGTATGCCCTATGACTTTAAAACCAATAAGCCTAGACCCATGTCCCCTATATCCCCATGCAACCCTTACGTATGTAATCGTATGTACATATAATATGTACATGTAACCCAGAAAGTTGTGTATATATACATATATAATCCATGCCACAATATTAAACCCCCCATCCCCCTAATACTAAATAATCGCATTATGTAGCACATTATCGTATATGGGGAGTATTCAATATTAGGCAGGTGAGGGGATTCTAATATTAGGGGGGGACTGTATAAATGTGTACATACATATATCCAAACCCTAAACCTGACATATATATGTATATAATATACGTACATATACGTATCCTAAACCCTACAATCCTCAACTCTAAACCCTAAACCCTACACCGTAAACCCTAATTTAAACCCCAGGACACAGAAGCCAATATGCTATAGTAGCTTCCATTTTCCTTCCATTCCCCCTATATAACCCTATATCACCCCATATGATCCCAAGCATAAAATCCTCAACTCTCAACCTTAAACCCGAAACCCCAGTTTAAAGCCCAAATATACAATTTTCCTTTCCATTATCCCAATATAGCCCTATATGATCCCAAACATAAACCCTAAGCCCTAAAACCTAAATCCCAAAACCTACACCCTAAATCCTAAACCCAAAACCTAAACCCTAAACCCAAACCCTACTATCCCAAACATAAACCATTTAGCGATATCACTCTAAACCCTACATCCATGTGCTATTAGACCCTAAAATTCCCTATTAGGATCCTATTAAGGGTAGATTACGGTACCCTTAAGGTCTAATAGCCCATAGTGGTACATCCTAGAGCCTAAATCCTAAACCCTAAATCCCAAAACCTAAATCCTAAACCCTAAATCCTAAAC
Source organism: Symbiodinium pilosum (assembly GCA_905231905.1). Lineage (NCBI taxonomy): Eukaryota > Dinophyceae > Suessiales > Symbiodiniaceae > Symbiodinium > Symbiodinium pilosum. The sequence continues at coordinate 22,779 of CAJNIZ010045960.1, forward strand.
CCTATTATCCCAAACATAAACCCCTTAGCGAGATCAAGGTGCGGCTCTTGGAGGACGCTGGGGTCAACAGCATCACGCGGGCTTGGCTTCGGGATGCCGGGGAGCCCCAGAAGAGGGTTTTGAAAGGTTTTCATCCTTTTAGGGGTTAGGGATTTAGGGTTTAGGATTTAGGGTTTAGGGTTTTTTTGAAGGTTTCATCCTTTAGGGGTCTTGGAGGTTTTCATCCTTTAGGATTTAGGTTCCAGGACTTAGGGTTTAGGGATCTAGGGTTCAGGGATTTAGGGTTTAGGATTTAGTGTTTAGGATTTAGGGTTTAGGATCTAGGGTTTAGGGGTTTAGGATTTAGGGATTTAGGGATTTAGGCTTAGCATTTGGGGGTTTAGGGTTTAGGGTGGGGGGTTTGGGGGTTTAGGATTTGGGGTTTCCAACCCTAGGCCTGAAACCCTATGAACCCCAAGATATTGCAATTCTGACTGCAGTAGGCACTCCCGGGACGAGGGCGCTAATTGTTGAACAAAACCCATGCAGTCAGGCAGGCTGTTTGTTGGTTGAGCAAGACCGCGTTGAGGGCGGAGGGCTTGGGGGTTAGGTATGGGGGTATTGCTAGTATTACTACTACTATTAATACCATTCTAAGTACTATCATTACTATGATTATTATTATCAGTACTATTTGTTTGGGGGTTTTGGCTTTAATGCAGTTTAGGGATGGAAGCTGTGCTGCGGTATGCTTGCGCTTGGACATTGGTACCATAGACTGCAGAAGACGTCTTTCAGGTATGAAGCCTTTTAGTGTGGAATTGAGCCTTGAAATCCACAAGTTCTGAAGCATGTGGGTTTAGGGTGGGCTATAATCGAAACTCCTTAAAGGAGGTTAGTACATAGGAGATATTATATATATATATAATTATAGAGTTTAGGGTGTAGGGTGTGGTTCGTTGTTTGGAGTTTGAGGATTTCAGGCTGCATGGTATGGGGTTTCAGGCAAACTTTGCAAATCAGGAGTTTGGGGTTTACCTGGACCCCACAAATATGTAGAATAATGGCCTTTATGAGAAAGTTCATGGCTTGAGGGGTTATATAGGGGTTGTGCAGGGATAATGGAAGAGAACATGGAAACTACTATTCAGTTTTACAGCTAACATTTTACATACTTTTGCTGTTTAAGCTTCTAATGATGCGGGTATCGCGGAGTTGCACGGAGTTCAGGGTTTTGGGATACGTGATGGGATTTGTAGCGTTGATCTTGCCCATGTCGCTAGATCATCATCGATGCTACACATTCCTGAGTAGGGGCCGGACAGCATGACAAGCAGCAGTAGACAATCGTGCGCTAGTACCACAACCCCCTGAATGAGTAGGTGTCCTTGCTTTCAAGTCCACCATCCTTACGCTCTATGGACCCAACACGCTTCATAGACTTGATAAAACCCTAAATTTTACTTCAACAATAAAATAGTAGTTTCCATTCTATTTTTCATTCTATTTTCCATTATACCTATATAATCCCAATATACTATAGTAGTTTCCATTTTCTTTCCATTATCCCAACCACCCATTTATTTTAGAAAATATTCACAGGTGAGAGATGCCTCTGAATTTAGAAGCCAACACAACCATGCTGGCCATGAAACTGTCTGTACCTGGACCCCAAAAGTAGGTAGAATCATGGCCTTTTGGTTTTTGGATGTTTTGGGCTAGTAGTAGTTTACATATCTTGGGGATTAGGTAGTTGCAGAAAGAACCCTGCCTGTTACTGACGCATTGGGATTCGCGCGACGAAACGCAGAATAACGAAATAGCACCACAAGTAAAATTGACAACCATGTCAATGTCTAGTGACTACTACTACGAAATGATTATGCTTAAGCGCAGTTTTCTGACTAGACCTGTCGGCCTTCTGTTGTTGCATGGCTGTCCCCATTTAAGAAGTTGCTGTAGTCAGCAGCAGCAGTGTCCCTGCTTGCTTTTCCTAAGGGTCCAAGCACCCAAATATTTGAGGTATAGGCCCCAAATACCATTCAGATTGTTGTACATGGGCCCTAAAACCCATTATTTAGTCCTTGGACCCGCAGGGTTTCCGTGGGAGTGCAGTGGCAGTGCCCGATCAGAAAAATATCCGCCTAAAGCGGAGTAGGGAGAGGAGAGCTGGTGGGAGCGCCAAATCCGCCGTGCCAATGACAGAGGTTTACGTGGCAATGTGTTTGCTCTGGATGAGCGACTATCTGCTGCATAGTCTGTTCACGAGCCAAGTGATCTGCGATTATCCACTTTGTGCTCAGCATTGGGATGTGCGTTGCGACGGCCCTTGTAATCTCTACGCGTCCGTGTAAGAAGGGTAGGCTCTAGTCCGAGAGCTTCCCAAAGGCTATCCTAACATGTGGAGCACATGGAAGTCTAGGCCTCAAAAGCTTCAAGCACAGAATCCACCGTGGCCCCTACACCCTAAAATCAAACCCGTAACCCCCCGCAAGGCCTATACCCCAAAGCCAACAACATAGTCTCAAAAATATGTGGGGTGTACCAAAATTGGGTTCTAATTTTGCGGAACTTCCCATATACACCTCTAGAATCCTCCCCCCAAACCTCACAAAGCACATGGGTGGTGGTTGTCAAAATTATGGTCCCTTTTCGGGTACCCTTAGGTGCCGTATTCTGTAGGGATCCAAAAAGGAACCAAAATTTTGCCCTAAACCCTGAACCCTAAACCCCTAAACCCTAAACCCACCAAAAAGGGGCCATAATTTTGACAGCCACCCACATGTTGTGCATCCCCAGCCGGACTACGACCGTGAACTTCCTCTGCGACCCGGCCCCGCTGGGGCCTGAAGATAAAGGGTTTAGGGTTTAGGGTTCTCTAAGGGTCCAAGGACCCAATGTTTAGGTACTTGGGATTTGGGTAATAGTAATTATAGTGTAGGTTTTGGGGTAAGTATATGATGATTGGGTACTTGGACCCTTTAGGAAGGGTTTAGGGTTTAGTTTTGGGCCTAGGATATAGGGTTTAGGGTTTAGGGTCCAAGTACCCAATATTTAGGTACTTGGGATTTGGGTAATAGTAATTTTAGTATAGGTTTTGGGTAAGTATATGATTATTGGGTACTCGGACCCTTTAGGAAGGGTTTAGGGTTTAGTTTTGGGCTTAGGATATAGGGTTTAGGGCTCGGGGCTTCGGGTGTAGGGTTTGTGGATTAGGGCGTAGGGTTTAGAGTTCAGGGCTCATGCAGGGCTTAGGTTTTAGGGCTCGGGGGTCAGGGCTTAGTGTTTGATAAAGGGTTTTTCCTGTGTGTGCCTGGAGGATGTAGAATATGCAAACTCCACACCGGATTGCGCAAACTCCACACCGGAAACCCTAGACCCTGAATCTAAGCCTATAGGGGTCAAGCCCTAAGCCCCAAGCCAGGCGCTTCGTTGGTCCAGGGCATGCGGACATTTCGTGTTTTGAGGTTTTTCAGTTTATATAGCATAGGTTTTTTTTTGTTTGGGCGATGTGCATGAGGGACGCCAAACTAGCCAAGAGTTTGTGGTACCGGGATACACCCTAGACCACGAACTCTTGCCCATACCTGTGTTTCCTGATTGATTCTATCTCATACTGCACCCAAAAGCATAGCCCAAATTTTCACAACCTTACCTCAGGGAAACCCGAACATGGCAACGCCATGCCCAAAACCTCCCTTTGCCCTATACAATGAACGCTAAACTACTCCGAACTTTGCTTTCCTTTGTTCCCTTTTTACAGTTCACTGAGAGGTCTCAGCCATTAGCCCTTCTTTGTGGTTGTAGAGTTCTATATGGCAAAACAAGCCAGGATTAAAGTCCCATAGTTCCAATCCTACACTCAAAGCTGTGTTACTCTGACTAAAGCGGACTTTACTTCAGAACAAGATTTTTTTTCCAGGTTCATGAGGACCCAAAGACTAAGCGCCCCCATACACCCTAAACCCTAAACACACCCTAAGGGTCCAAGGA
>CAJNIZ010045960.1:30466-42305 GCA_905231905.1 Symbiodinium pilosum
TAAACCCAATATAGTAGAATCTACAAGGGATCCTTAAGCCTACCTACCTTCATACCACATTTTGAGCCCCCCTGAAAAACTCATCCCTGAAAGAGCTAGCCTCCGAGCAGAATGGTGTTACCGCTTGCACAACCATAGAAATTCTACCTGGGCCCCACAAAAGCACAAAAAACAATGGCCCAGGAGCCCCCAGCAGAAGGCACAGCATCCAATTTTTTTTATAATTCTGGAGTAGATCACAGCCATGCATTTTTTCAAACAAATACAGTTGCCCTGATTAAGCCAAACTCTACACCCATCCTCGAAAGCGCATCGTAGGCCAATGGCGAGAAACCTGCGCCGAAGGCTAAGGCTGTGGCACGGGCTCCCAAAATACAAGGAGTACATAGTGCCTGAACCCCACAAGTAGCAACAACATCGCCCAAAGCCTTTTAAAACAGCCCAAAGGTCCACTATTCTACATACTTTTGGGGTTCAGGTGCTTCCTACCTCCCCTTCATCCCCAAACTAATGTAGAACCCCACATGGGCCTTGTCAGGCGCCTGTTAGTTGTGGAGGGCACACTGAATGCGAGCTATACATACTTGGTGATAAGTCCCATGATTTGTGGCTGTCAGATTTTCGGTGCGCTTGCCCTTGGTAGCCAGGATCCGTCCCTGCAAAAGTGCGCGGGTTTAGTTGTTAGGGATTTTGCTTTTAGGGTTTAAGGTCTAGGGTCCTCGCCCCTTCCAGGACCTAACATTCTAGGATTGGGAAGCAAGGGGAGGGTCCTCAAGGGCGGGGTACTGTTGATGCACAAATCCTGCATGACCCAAAGTAGGCTATTCTACTGTACTTCCTAAGGTTTAGACATGCAGGGTCATGCAGGGTGCCCTCCATCAATGATAAACCCGAAACGCCGCACCTTAAACCCCAAACCTACTATTCGCATCATTGAGGTTTCCGCAGTCCGCATTTCAAGCTTTATTCCAGGACGTCTAAGGAGAGTGGTTGGGATTCAGGGTTTAGGGTTTAGGGTTTGGAGCGAGACATTCCACATAAAATGCACCTCTCCCCTTAGTTGAGCCACAAAAGCAGGAGAGACACATAATCAATTATGTGTTCCGCGTTTCGGACTCTATTTAACTGCACAAGACGATGCCCTAAACCTGAAACTCTCAACCCTGAAAGCTCAACACGCCGAGCCCCAAATCCCAAACCATAAACGTTGAACTAGAAACACTTGTTGGTGTTAAAACATGACTCGCTTTTACAGTAACTTATTTCGAACCCCCCTAAGCCAAGACGCCAAACCCCAAATCTAAATACTAAACTGATTTCAGTCCACAACCCTAGGGCTAGAATACCCACATTGGGCCTAAACCCCAAACCATCAAACCCTAAAATCTATAGATGGCCCGTGTTAGAGCGATGGCGGCTATGTAGCTTCTTAGCCCGAAGCCCTAAGCCCCAAATCATATTTTGAGGGTTATAGGATTTCGGGGTTTGGGGTTTAGAGTTTAGGGGTTTAGGGGCTTAGGGTTTAGGGAGCCCTTGAACAGCAAGCGCAGAAACAGAGCCCCAATCTCGGCCAGGCCGCGCCAACTCGCCTGTCTTCCAATAACGGACCGCATGCCTCAGGGTTGAGGGTTTAGGGTTCAGGGTTTAGTGTTTAGGTTTCAGGTTTCAGGGGCTATCGTTATTATTCTTGGTTCTTAGTAAGGAATAAGGGGATATAATCCCTATTATATATATAATATCTAGTAGCAGATTCCCTCATCCCCTACTAGGAACCAGTAAGTATTGTTATGATGATTGTTATTCTCATTGTTGTTGTCAAGGCTATTCTTGGTAACTGCTAGTATGCATTGTTGTCATTATTGGTATCATTATCAGGGCTATTTGGTATTTTAGATATTCTGGTAGGTCTGTTGTTTCGGTTTTTGTTGTCATGATTGGGATAGTATGCACACGCAAGTTTACTTCCTTTGAGCTTGTGGATGTGCTGGTGGTGCTAAAAGGGAGGGTATCACTTTCACTACCCCTCTAGAATCCCTTGTGAGGGTCCCTCTATTCACTCCGCTATTCCCATTTGAGCATCAGTAACCTGCTGGGTGTTGCTTAAGGTGAATGGTTCAAGATGTATGAGGGTAAGGATTTTACACTTTGAGGCATCAGGACGTAGCTTGCACCCAGCCTCCAGGATTTTTCAAAAGCGAGGGCCCGCTTAGGGTTTCTGATGTTGGCTTCTCATCTAGGGCTCATCTTATAAGGAGCCCTCTTATGCGACACGTGTTTTTGCCATTGATTTCTTGAGTAGTAGTCTGTGTAGGGCCGCTTCTCATGCTAGTTTGTTAGAATATGTCCAGTGTGGGCTAAATCCCAAACCCTGGATCCTAGGCATCCCAGTTCTGTTCATGCAGCCCCTGCATAACCCCTCTAAAGCAACGAAAAAAGGGTTCCATGTTAGCCCTAATCCCTAAACCTTAGTGATCCCCCACAACCCTAGACACCCTCAACCCTAAACACCCTAAAGCCACAACGCCCGAAAGCCTAACCCCCCCTCTTGAACACTAAGCCCCCTACACTTCAACCGCTAGAACACATAAAATCTCGACTTTGTGGGGGAGGGTCCTAGCCATCGGCCCTGGATTGGGCTTGTAGGGGTTAGTAGGGCAGATAATACGCATGTATAAGAACGTTTTATTATGGGCCCAATACAACAGGTCGATAGCTCCAACCTTTCAACCCCAACACCCTAAACCCTAAGCCCTCAACTCTAAATCTCCAAGCCTAAACCCCCAAAAACCCAAACCCCAAACCCTAAAACCCAGACCCCAAACCCTGAACCTAAACTCCAAAACCCTAAACCCCCAAATCCTGAGACCTCGGTTTTCTCGGGCTTGGGACCAATGCCTCCACAAGGGCTTTGGGCCTCAGACTTGAAGGCTCAAATGAAAAATAGTCTAAACTCCTGACAAGGGGCTTAGGCAGGGGATTCTTTAGGGTTTAGGGTCTACACTCCTTAAAGGGGCTTAAACCGGGGATTGTATAGGTTTAGGGTTTAGGGTGCAAACTGCTTGAAGAGGCTTATATAGGGGATTATATCGGGGAGTATTACAAGGGTTATTAAGAGAGGGATACTAGGAGCTTAGAGGATGGCTCTAGTGTATATAGCGCTTAGGGATCAGGGGTCAATGGTTTTAGGGTTTAGGGGTTGAGGGTTTGGGGCTTTTTGGGTTGGAGGCTTAGGGTTTGGGCTTGGAGGTTTTAGGGTTTGGGGTTTAGGACCTAGGATTTGAATTTCAGATTTTGAGATCCGTGAAATTCGAAAATTTGAGAACTCAAAGTAATGGTAAGTTTATTCGGGCTTGAGGGTTTAGGGTCTGGGGTTTAGAGTTTTAGGGTTAGGGGGGGCTTGGAGTTCAGCCTTCAGGGATTAAGGTTGCAGATGAATTGTCTTTAACCGTACAATACGATGATACACTTAACCAAGGACGGAGAAGCAGCTAAAAACATAACATGGATAATGGAATGTAATCCCCCCCCAAAAAAAAACAAAACACAAATCATAACGTACGATCATGTACTGTCGTCACCAATTAGAGCAAGACGTTGCCAATGCTGAGAGTGCGTGCCAGAGACTAACACGACCCTAAGGAAGTCGCAGTTGTTTCATGCATGCAGTTGCCCCCTTGTTGAAAGCGCACCAGTAATACCACAAACAGTATGGCATGCACATGATGTGGAAATGTGGAACTATTTCTGTCTGATCACTGTTCGAAGCATCTCTGAGCAGGTGCGGAGTACTCTCCACAACAGACAGTAGCATTCGCAAGAAGCCCTAAACCCTGACTTAGATGACCCTTGCAGCTGTTCACGGAGCGCTACTGCGAGCTCGAAGAGGCCATGTGCATGGCTGACGAGGCTGGTCCAATCACAAATCCACCCCAAGGGCCCCACAATGCAACGGCCCATCAGCCCCCACAGCACACCCACCCTGCGGCCGCGCAGGACCTCAGAGGAGTGCAGCTCTTGCTGGCTGGAGTGCGGCAGTCATTGACGCAGACCCAGGATGCCTCGTCTATTCACGCTGCTCCGTGCAGCAGAACAACCTGCTGCCAGTGGTTGGAATGGTTCCGAAGCTGTGCGTGCAATGGTGCCTGCACTGGCACTGGTAGTAATTTGGAGAGACCTTAAAAGTGGTAACCCTGCAGCCTCAGATGCTAAATCCTATATCCTGGTCCTGGTCGGGTCCAGACCTGGTCCTAAGCCCTAAACCTCCATGATGAAAAAGCCCCAAACCTAAAACCCAAAAGCCGTAAACCCTGAAGCAACAGAGTAGTTTCCCTAAAAAGGGGGACCCCAATATAACCCCGTTGATACTATGATCCTTATACCCCTAATTTTTGGGGAAACCCCCCACATAAACCCCAAGACAGACCACCTCGCAGGAACGCCTCCCGAGGACAAGAGCAAGCGCGGCGTGAACGGACGGAAGAAGGCCATCGATTTCTCAAATGTGAATTCCAGAGTCTAAGGCGATATTTTCGGTTGGGGATGAAGTATGGGTTTCAGGGCCTGGAAATCCTTAACCTGAAAAACCTAACCCAAAGGGTCCAAGTACCCAATAATCATATACTTGCCCACAACCTATACTACAATCACTATCACCCAAATCCCAAGTACCTAAACCTTGGGTACTTGGACCCTAAACCCTAAATCCTAAACCCTAAACCCTATATACCATACCCCCTTTAAAGGGACCTAAATATTGGGTACTTGGACCCTTAGGGTAAGCTCCAAGCTGTAAACCGTAGGATGCAGAGCTGAAGGTTTTGGTTCTGACACGTGGTGCGGGAAATTTTCCAGACCCCCTCGCACTCTAAAGAGGGTCTCATGGCTCCAAATCATGGTAAACCCTGAAGATTAGCTTTTAACCCTAAGCCCTGAACCCTAAACCCTAAACCCTAGACCCGGAAGTCTCGCGCATGCAAGGACGAAATCAGCACCAAAGTCGACATGGAGCTCCTCCCTGTCTGAGCCCCGGTTGGTGAGTCCTGTAAACCGTAGCCTAAAACCCTAAAACCCTACACCTTAAACTCTACCTAGACCCCAAAAGTTTTTAAAATAATAGCCCTAAACTTATAGTAACAGCCATAAGGGCCATGATTTTACCTACTTTTAGGGTTTAGGTAATCCCTAAAGCGCTAAAACCCTAAAGCCCTAAACCCTAAACCTTAGTCCCAATCCCTAAACCCTAAAAACCCTTAGACCAGTGCCAGCCCTTCACCTTCAACTCTAAGCCCCTAAACACGGTTAAGGTTTAGGGTTTAGGGTTTAGGGTTTAAGGTTTAGGGTTTAGGGTTTAGGGTTTAGGGTTTAAGGTTTAGGGTTTAGGGTTTAACCTCAACCTTATACCCTAAGCCCTAAACCTTGCACCCTAAAACCCGAAACCCGAAACCCTAGCATGGCTCTTGGACAGTGCCTGATGGCATTCCTGGACCTCAAAAGCATGTAAAATAAGAGCCGTAAAACCCATAATAACAGCCATAAGGGCAATTATTTTACTTACTTTGGGGTTTAGGTAGACCTAAATGCCAAAAGTAGGTAAAATAGTAGCCCTGAATAGCAACATATTGCCCAAAAAGCAATTATCCTACATACTTTTGGGGCTCTAGGGACCAGCTAGACTTGGAGGAAAGTCCGCATAACGAAAAAACACAAAACTAAACCCTACCTAGACCCTTAAGCCCTACCCCTTTTTTAGGTTACTAAGCTTTATCTCTGGTGTGTTCTTTATACAAAATGAGCTACCCCCAAAAAAGGGATAGGGTTTAAGGTCTAGGTACCTACCTGGATTATGCGGACCTGGATGGCCCAGGAAGCAAGCTTAGGCTCAAAATCTTGAGCTTACTGGCAGGAAGTGGGTAGCAGTTTAAGGCCTAGAGTTTAGGGTGTAGTCGGGTCCGCTATATGGGTTAGGTTTCAGAGTTCTGGCTTTTAGGATGTAGGGTTTTAAGGCTTGGGGGTTTAGGGTTTTACATTCAGAGCCAAGACGTTAAAACATGTGAAGAGGACGATTGATGCTAGTCTTCCTCTCTTCGGACTGTCTCAGGTTGGGGGTTCTTGCCTGAACTCAATGGGAAGCCCCAAAAGAGGCTCCAATACAGGGCTATAGGGTTCAGGGCTTATAGGGTTCAGGGTTTAGGGCTCATAGGGTTCAGGGTTAAGGGTTTAGGGTTTACTGTCCTTGAAAAATGTTAGCTTTGGGGAGAGTAGTATCTTCTTGAGGATGACTGCAAGCCCTGCGAAACCCACCGTTTTCTCAGGCTCTGACGCGCCTTTGCATCGCTAATCGGTGGCAGTGAGCAGCCCGCTACAAGACCTTTCACCAATCAATCTGGTAGTCGCTGCTCCTAAAGTATTTTCATGACACATATACTTCTGCGTTTCTTAAACTTTCGATTATTATTTACATGTTTACTATCATTAACATGTATATTCTGACGACCATCTTGACAATTCAATTTTCCATAGCCTGTAACATGGCCTAGAGTACCTTCAGCCCCGACGCATGAAAGAGTGGGTTGCTTTTAAGGAACTTAAAATTAAGTTACCATACTCGGGAAATCATGCCAGTTTGCATATATATATATACATACATACACACCCAGTATTGTAACTTAATTTAAGTTCCCCAACAGTAGCCGAGAAGAATAAGCATGCCACGCTGTTTGGCACACAGCCAATCGAATGCTGTACCGATTACTGGGGAAAAGCTAAATTTGCTAAACCTTGAACCCCTAAACATCCCTAAGCTGCGTGGGTCCACCGCTCATGCGCTACTGGGGTTGAGTGTGGAGTTCTCAAGACAGCGTTCCACAACTCCTTTGGAGAGAAACCCTGTGATCCCGCAAGAAAAGAATCTAGTCTAATTTGGTTCAAGCACGAAAACAACCGCCTGTATCCCCAAACCCTAAACCGCAAACGCTAAACCTCAGACCCCAAACGCTAAACCTAAGCATTGAACGGCCCTGGGCGCTAAACAGTGAGCCCTCAATCCTACACCTTTAGGGTTTTGTTCAGGGTTTAGGGCCCTAAACTGTAAACCCTAAACCCACCCTAAACCATGTATATAGGACCTACCAGACATAAAGTCGATTGACCTAAAACAGGGTTAGGGTTCAAGGGTCTAGGTACACTCTAATCCCCAAACCCCATGCCTTGCAACCTAAATTGGAGGGGATTTACAAGATTTGGGGTGGCTTTCTGGGGGTTTCTTTATTGAGAATATAACCTTTTGGGGGACATAGGAACTACAAAATCTCACTTTAGGCAGAAAAAGGAAAGCTTTAATTTGCCTGTGGCCTTGCAGCCAAACGCTGTGCAAGTTGATGACCTCTGAAGGAAGCCGCGTTCCTTGAACCCTAAATTGTCTGAATTCTTAAGCTTGAAATTAGGGTTTAGGGTTCAGGTGTGAGGGTTAAGCCCCTAACCCGCAAACCCTAGCCAGGATGTCTATGAAATAGACTTTAAGTTCTGTTGCTTATAGTCCTATAAGCCGGATGAAATTGTTGTTTCTACAGGGTTCTAGGGACGTCAGAGTTTGGAGAAGATCTGGTGGTCAACTATTTAGGGTTTATGGATATTGGCCCTGTAGGGTTATGGGGGGTTATATCACAAAGAAAAAGGATACAAATGAGGATTACTCCCGCGAATGGAGGTGACATAGAAATGATGCATGAAAAATCATGAAAACAAAATGGAAACTGGGCTTGTCCAAGTTGAACAAGTGTATGGTACCGTGCTGTCGGATTTCAGGCCAAAGGTGGTATTAATCGTTTCCCTCATGCATGATCTCCGTGCAGGGTTTAGTGTTGAGGGTTTAGGGTGGTGGCCCTAAAACATATACACACACAGGTAGACTTGAGGGTACCTCAGTTAGACCTTGAAATGAAATCTAGTTAGTTACTTCTGTATAGGCGGCACCTGGTACGTTTCTCCTGAAAACGGGAGAGTAGTGTCGGATTTCATCACCTGGAAAAGCCTCAGAAGTTTGAGATCACAACCCTGAACCCTAAAACCGTGGGCCCTAAGCCCTAAACCGTAAACCCCTAAACCTTGAACCCTAGACCCTTACACCATAAGCCCTATTCCCTAAACCCCTAAACCTTGAACCCTAGACCCTTACGCCATAAGCCCTATTCCCTAAACCCCTAAACCTTGAACCCTAGACCCTTATTCATTTTTCTCTTGGCTTCCTTCTGCTGCTGTCATGGCCCGGCTTACTACGATCCAAGCTACCGAGGGAAGACTCGGGGTACGGTTTAGGGTTTAGGGTTTAGGGTTTAGGGGTTCCCTGAACATGAGCAAATATTGGATTACATATAAAGGTAGGGTTTAGGGTTTAGGATTTAGGGCCATATAGGGGATTATATATGAGGTTTGGAGTTTTAGGGTCTAAACTCCTTACATGGGAGGGTATAATATAGGATACTATAGGGGACGATTGTAGGTGTTATTCAGGGGGGCACTCGGAGTTTAGACTATGGTTCACATGATTGTTGAACTTTTGCTATCTATAATCATAGTAACCAGCTAAACACTTAATTTCTACCAGGGGTCCAAGGAATTTCGAGCAGAAGCCTGAAACCTTTTTCAATATTGGTTTATATAGAGGGGCCATTTACTGTTCTGAGGGGTTATAGACGAGGGATGTGGGGATTATGTAGGGTTTAGGGCCGGGTTTAGGAATAGTACCCCGGTCATATGGAGGACCAACTGGAAAAGAGAATGGGAACGGACATGGAAACTGGAACTATATACTGTTTAATATAAACAAGACTTTACAAAAATTCTACAGAAAAAGGGTAGCAAGTTTTGGTGTCTATATAGGCGCCCCCTGTTCATGGATTATTTCATTCTCGCCTTCTGATTTCTTTGCCTATAGCGATGCGTTTTCCAACAACTGATGTCTACTGTGAGCTATCCGCGAAACTCAGCAGTGGGCGCATTGAGGCCTCAGCATTTGAGTTTAGGGTGCCATTGCTTCAAAATGCCAATCATGAAATGCGAGCCTGTATGAACTATATTCGAAGATTACTTTGGTTCCCAAAGTGTCCGTGTAGTTAGAATGAAGCATGGCATTTGGCCCTGGAGTAGCAATATTGGAACCCCCCTTAGTACCCCAAGTATATGGCATATTTTCATTAAATTCTAAACCAACGCGACATAACTATATGGACCCTGTGGGAATGCAGCGGATGCACGGCGTTCAGGGCACAGCAAGCGGCTGTTTTTTGGTTTGCAGCTGAACGCGCTTCAGGGCTTAGGGCCTTGCGTATTGCTCCAGACATGACCCCAAACGGAGGCATGACAGTTTTTTAGCACAAAGTCCTAGGTCCATCCGCGATCTCAACGCCCAAACCCCTTGACCCATATGGCTTGCAATCTGAATTTGTTGAATCACAATTTCCACATGCTACACCTTAGACCTTATGGAAAGAGCCTAAACATCGAAGCTCAGCTGATCAAATGATTTGGGGTTTCGGGTTTCACCCTCAATACTACCCTGGATCGTGGTACAATGATGTAGGAGTTCGCCAAAGAGCCGGCGAAGATGTGCCAAAAAAGCCAGGTTTTTGCATGGAGGTTCAGGGTAGTTATAACCTTAGTTTACTTGTAGCTATAACCCAAAGACAAGCCTCCAAAGAACCCTGATATGGCTATAAGGGTTACGATTACAGTTGTTCTTGTGTTAACAGCACACTGAACCTACTAGAAAGGTCCTAAACCCTAAACCCTAAACCCTAAACCCCAGCCTGTGTTATTGTTTTTTCGATTCATTTTACAGCTTCGTTGTGTTGAAGCTCAGTAGCAAGGAGAATTGCTAAGGATTTAGGATTTAGGGTTTATAGGGCTTAGGGCCTTGGACCCTTAGGGTCGCATACAGGGGATCCGTACTTTGGGATTTCTTTCAGGCCTGTTGGTGTTGGAGCGCACCGAAGGCACCCATTTATAAAGTGCCCAGTAAGAGCGTCAACAAGTTTCCTCACTGGGCGTGAAGGTACCCTTCGAGTATAGTGTACGGTAATTTCACGTAGTTGCCATAAATGGGTGAACAAAAGGCGGACCCTGAAACTAGTGTACCCCTTGGTGGGGACCCCCAAAAAGGCATCTCTGATTCTGAAAACCTCATACCAGGAATCTGCAGCTACCTAGAGTAACCTGGACCCGTGAAAAGAGTAAAAACATCACCGAAGTATTAGGTAGAATTCCCTTACAGGTACATTTGATGCTCTAGGTGCAACCTAAACCCTACATACCCTATTTACCCCTATACATGTACTACATCCCTAAACCCTATATACCCACATGCCCATATATACCCCTATATTGCCCTATATAACCCCTACATCCCCGTTTGAACATACAGCTTAGGTAGACCCCCCACCCAGTAATAGTAACTATAAGGGATAATAGGGATCATATTAGGGTCCTCTTATATCCCTAAACCCTAAACCCTAAACCCATACCACCATTACAGAGTGGGGGGGGTCCTCCTAACATACAGCTGATAGCAAGTCTTCAAGCTCCCAACCATGCTGCATTTAGTTCCTCAACAAGAGCCATCATGCCTAGGGGTTTTAGTGGTTTAGGATTTAGAGTTTTAGGGTTTTGGGGGTTTGGGGGTTTGGGGTTTTGGGGTTTGGAGATTTGTGTTTTGATGTTTTAGGCTTTAGTTAGGGTTTAAAGTTTTAGGCCCTATGGAGCTGTTTTTTTCATTTCCCATTTCCATACGGATGCTTGTAACATCACATTCGAAACGGGCTCTTGCGTGAAATTAATACAGTGCAGAGCCGGTACCCCCGTTTCCTACTAGCCACGTACACCTTAAACCCTAAACCCCTAAGCCCTGAACCCTAAACCCTGAACCCTAAGCCCCTAAACCCTAAACCCCTAAACCCTGAGCCCTAAAGCCTGAACCCGCAATGCAAAATCGATCCCATTGTTTTTTGTCCATCCCTGAACTCTACAGGCTCAGCGTTTAGGGGTTTAGGGCTTAGGGCTTAGGGTCCAGGAGTTAGGGTTTAGGGTTTAGGGCCGACTTGGAGGGCCACGGGGACTTGGCAAGTAGGTTAGTAGCAGGGAGAACTAGGGTTACTACCTACCAGGGTCCGCAGATAGTGCTACTATATTCCTAGGGTTTCCCTGTTTGGGGTTCCCGCTAAAGTCCTGTTGTCCTGGCAAGAAGCCCCTAAAACCTAAACCCTAAACCCACATCCCACATCCCAGAGACGCGACCTGGCATAGATAGTTCAGGTTCAAAGCTTAGGGTAGGGGCTAAACCCTAAACCATAAACCCAAAACTTTAGGGTAGGGGCCTCAGGGTTGCCAATAGGGTTTAGGGTTCAGGGTTTAGTCTACCTAGACCTCTATACCCCACTTTTCTTTAAATAATGTACTAGACACAAAGTCAAGTATCCTAGATAGGAGGTAGGGTATTTTGGGGGTCTCGGTAGGTTGAGGGTGTAGAGGTTAAGGTTCGAGGATAAGGGCTTTATGCTTGAGATGTTTGGGGCCCTCGCAAGATTCGTAGGTCCCTAAACGCTACCCCTAAACCCCCAAACCCTTAAACCCCCAAACCCTTAAACCCTAAACCCCTGACCGCTAAACACTAAACCCCTAAAATCCTAACAACCCCTAAACCCCTAAACCTTAATGCCGTCAGCATCAATTCCAAACACAGATGCGAGGGCGGAGGGAGGGGGCCATCCAAAACCTTAAAAACATATCCCTTGTAGGGCTTCGGGCTAAGATGAAGTAGGGCAATTTAGGTATGTATATATATATATAT